>CAJHQQ010001351.1:0-101145 GCA_905132885.1 Moricandia moricandioides
TCAAGTAGTGTGGAACACTTCATCCAAAAGGAAGATAACATGAGCCGCTGCAATTGTCGCTATTGTGGTCAAGAGATAAGATGAAACACCAAAAAGATTGGGACTAGCGCAATGAAGAATCATATTGCCCGGTGTAAGTTGTTCAAAGCTTTTAAGGAAAAGGGTAGTCAGCAGGGTTTAGGAACTAATAATACTGGTGTAGTTACTGCAGTTAAGTATGATGCTGGATTGTTTAGGAGATCTGTGAATGAGATGATTGTCTTGAATGAGCTCCCATGTTATTTTATGGAATCAGAGGGGTTTAGGAGGTTTGTCACAATGTGTTGTCCATGTATACGGTTCACAGAAAAATAGAAACACAAGATATAATTGACATGTCTATGAAAGAGAAAGCAATTTTGAAGGAGTTGTTTAGCTCTAAGAAGAAGAGAGTCCTTTTAACCACTGACATTTGGACATATCCTACAACATCCTAAAGCTACATGGTAGTCACAACGTATTGGATAGTAAAAACTAGGATATGTTGAATGTTACAGGCACGAAAGCTAGGTCGATGGGTTGGTTAGTCAATGGGTCGATCGTATCGAAGGAGATGAAGATGAAGATCATATGGAAAGATAGTGAAAAATTCCAAGCTAACCTGAAAACAAAGGAAAAACAATTAGTTTATGAGCGATGAAATAAGAACAAAAACTAAAAGAGATAAAGGATGGAATCATTGATGGAGTGAAGATAGAAGATGGATGATGATGATCGCTGGATTAGGATTGACTCTCTCAATCCGGTGGGTTGATTGACTCTCTAAATATGGGATCACACTGGTTGCTGAATCACACAAACAACCTATGCTAAACGAAACACAAGAATCACTCGATGTATCCTAAAGACAGATTCTATTCAAAGACTTTCTTTGATAAAAACAAGCAAAATGAGTATTATTTTTTGAAGATTGAAAGTTGATTTGTAAAAAGAACTTGAATGTGCTTATATAGGCCATGGCCTTTGTTCAGAATTACAAAACTAAGGAAAGAAAATCAAACAACTAAAAACTAGCGGTTGGAGTTTTTGTGGGATTTTGGCTCTAAGTAAAGAATATGATCCTTCTTGAACATGGAAGATTTTAGGGGATAAGAGAGCTTCCTTGGGATTTTCCTGGGGGCTTGATATGTTATAATCTCGTCCATTAACTGACTGAAAAAGAGCTGTTGGAGTTTGAATGTCCAAAGCTTCAAATAAGCAAGTTGATGTGCAAGAGGACTCTCCTAACCCTCTAGATGCTGGCACATGGTAGGACGCAAGGATAACTTCTGGAAGGTATGCAGTAGCTCCTGGCTTTCATAGATAGGTTTTGGTCGAACTAAACTCGAGGAGTAAAAGAACTTCCTCAAATAATGTCGGTTTGGCCAATGTAAGGAAACTAAGTATATCTTCTGGTTTGATTGGTATCCGCCTGATCCAGTGTGTTTGGGTGCATCTTAAGGATCCTAGATAATATTGAAATTACTCCTAAACGTTGTACCTTTGATATTTGGGCCGTTGATGAGTTATGGCTCCTAGTGTGAATGCATCCCAATAAGAACATTGTTGTTAATGAGGATCCTCCTGATCCTATGGTTGTTGGTGCATGGAACTGACTTGTCTAGATCTTCTGGATCATTGGATGAGCCTCTTGTTTGCCTAGATTGATCTTCTTGTCGCCAATTTTTGTTTGAAGCTGATTGAACCGGTTAGATTCCAATTGAGGCAAGTACAAAACTGATTTGGCCAATTTTGGGGAATGGATCATAAATTCATAATTCCTTGGTTTTTTTCTCTTCATTCTATGCTTTTTGGAAAGCTTAGAGAGCTATATTGAAGTCCATGTTTTTTTTGGGTCGGGATGCTTTTTTATTGGGTTCGAAACCACTTCTAAACTCGAATATTGGCAGATGGAATGGCTGTAGAAACTTTAGTTTGTAAAATTCTTATCTTCTTGGTACGAGTAGATTTGAATTTTATTCCAATTGGGATTGAATCCTTGTTGAGTGTAGAATTCATGAAAATTTGTTTCATGGTAAAATTCCTTTTGGTTGGTGAGATATGTCGTTTTGACTAAACAAATATCCTGATTAGTCCTTTGGTTGACTGGTTGGTGCATATGGTTGACCTCTGGTTCATGTTTTGTTTCTGTGTCAACAACACAAAAAAGGATTATCAGTTTTAAACCTATGACAGATCACAAAGGGGACACCATTTTTGAGCATCTTAGTTAGTGTATGGCGGATTGGGATATTGAGAAGGTGTTCACAGTGACAGTGGACCATGCTAAAGGGAATGACGAGGCCTTACGTCTGTTCACTGAATCTTGTGGGAAATTAGGACCTAATGCTCTTATGAAGGATGGTGCATTATTGCATATGCGTTGTTGTGTTCAGATACTCAACTTGATAGTCAAGGATGGTCTAGCTGAGGTGAAAGAGTGTAGGGTTATTAGGAACGTTGTCAAGTATGTCAAATCATCTGGTACGTTGATACACTAAAATTAGAATCTTTGCTACTATCAAGTTAACAATGTTGTTGTAATATGTTTAGATTCAATTCCAGAGGATCAATTTACATTTTACCTTTATGGGATCAATATCAAGCTGAAATAATATAGGGACTTAAAAACTAAGTATTGCTTAAAGAACAAGTACCAAAGTGGTTTTAGGGTTTTTAGATTAAAGAGTAGCTAGCTTAGTTTTGTTTGATCGGGTGATGATAATCACGGGCCAAACATCTATTCAATATCGATTTAAGCACGAGTCTAGAACTCAAAACACACAAATAGATCAGCCCACAATCGTGGTACTTCTCCTTTCATTGATCAGCCTCAAAGCCTAAGCTATTGATTGGTCTGAAATAAGATAATGAACACTAACAATAAATTCTGATATGTTCATAGTGCACCCAAATATCTAATTTTACTGATTAGGGATGTATTGCTCATTCATATAATTTCTAGCAATCTAAGAACTGATAATGATTAGATTAGACCAAGAATCATATACTAAATGATCAGATTAGTACAAGCATTAAGGACTGCAATGAATGAAGACAAATAAATATAAACTTATTTATGTCTAGCTCGCGGATCTAAAACCCCTAACACCCTAAGCTAACTCGCCGACTATTCAGCCATATTACAAGAGAACAAAGGAATTGATTCTGAATAATACTGCATGTGGTTAATAATTATGAAAGAGGGGATGATCTTCTCTAAGGTGAGAGAGATGAAGCCGTATCCCTTAAACGTAGCAAATCGCCGAAAAACAAAAGATTTAGGTTCTTTTCTTGCGTAAAATTCAGGTACCAAAATAAAATAAAAGGAAAATGAATATGAATATGAATGGAGGCCGTATGCATCTGAGATCAAAATATAGGGAAACTAGGGTAAATACCGAAATATTATCTTAGTTTCCTTAAACATCGGAAAAAGTCAAGCAGCTGCTCTGCTTAGGATTACCCATCAGGTTGCTTCATTATATTTTTGCGAGGGAAACACCAATTTTGACTCTATTTCCTCATATCTCTCTCCAAGGGCTTTCATGCCTACTCCAGACCTGAATTGACTCAAAATAGAGTATAAATACTCAATAAAGACTCTAAAACAATTAGGAAAACGTATGTACAATGTTTCAAAAGCACAACATATCATACATGAATTCAGTCATTTCAACTGAAGGTTCTAAATAGAAAGGTTAGTAGAGGGATCTTGTCTCTAGATTGTATTACATGCTGGAATTCTAAATATCTTATGTTGTGGGTTGCATTGAAGTTTAGAGTTGCATTTGAGAAGCTACTGTACAATGATTACTGTAAGGAATAAGAACAGAATATACATAAAATGGTTGGGCCTCCAACTTCTCAAGGATGGGATGAAGTGCATAGTTTAGTAAAATTCCTTAAACTCCTCTTTGGGAGCACTTTGGCATTTTCAGCATCCAAGACAGTGATATCCACTAGTTGTTACAATGAGATTGTAATCACTAAGAGGAACTTGATAGCTTTGAGCAACACCAAAGATGACCTTCTACGGATTCAAGCAACAGAGATGAGGACCAAGTTTGAGAAATATTGGGATGGGCTCATCAACATAAATCCCTTCTCATTATTGAAAGTGTATTTGATCATAGAAACAATATGCAATTTGCATCTATATGTTTCGACAAGCTTTGTGGTAAGGAGAGTGTGGACAATACTCATCTCACAACCGCTATGAGGGCACTAATGAAACAGTTGTATGAAGAGTATGTGGTGAAGATGGATCCAACTTCTCAAGGTGATAGTGCTAGAAACATGAGTGAGAATGGTGAAACGTTTGAATGCTTGTTTGAAATGTCTGATGACGATGAGGAGTATGAGGGCATGGATTCTTTGTATTCGGAGATGGTTTCAGAGGCTGAAAATGAATAAGCTAATAGTGAGATTGACATATACTTGATGGAAAAACATGTGCCAATAGGCTCAAACAATATGGGATTTGGCTACAATGTTCTATCATAGTGAAGGCGTAGTTTTATCAAGTTTCCAATATTATCAAAACTAGCCAAGGATGTTCTTTCTGTTCAAGTCTCTTTTGTTGCTTCAGAGTCGGCTTTCAGTAAAGCGGTCAGATTTTGGATCCTTTCTGTAGTTTCTTGACACCATATATGATTGAAGCACTCGTCTGCACACAACAGTGGCTTCGGAATAGCATCAATGCAGAAAAGATTGCAAGCCTGACTTAGATGTTTGAAGAGCTAGATTTCTATGAGTCTTTAGGTAATCGCTTGGTCATTGTGTATTCCATGCAAATATTTCTCATGTTTTCAAGTAGGCATTTGACTGCATTCTTCATTATGCAGAGACTCTAACAATACCAAGTTCAGAAGGACAATCAAACAATTAGAGGTAAATTCAGCACTTTGTTGTTTTGGTGTCTTTTGTGACTTGGTGTTCTATTTTTGAACAATTTTTTGGCTTCTATAAGTTGCAAGTTGAATTTCGAGACTGAGGAGATGATGGTGTTTTGTTTTATGTCCTCATTATATCTTTTGGACATTCTCAATCTTTTTAAGAACTATATCGCTATGAATCTATGCATCTTTCAATATAAGGTCATTGCAATTGTAGATTCAGAATTAATTGATCTTTTGTTTATGATGATTGAGAAATTATGAGTGTGATGTCATTGTACTAATTCTTTTTAGATGTTTGACGTTAAAACTGAGAATCAAGAAGAACTGAAATTAAACAAATAACCGAAATAACCGAAAGTAACCAATACTTTCTGGTTATTCGGTTAAGAATATTAAATTAGGTATTTTCAGTTTAAAAATTCAAAACTGATTATAACCGAATTCCAAACCGACCCGAATTTAATTTCGGTTAGTTTTGACAAAATTTTGAAATTCTGAACTACCCGACTAACCGAATAAACCGACTCGAACCAAAACCAACTATCTGAAGTCGCAGAACTAAGCTTATACATCAATAACAAAAACCTATCTAGTTTATTGATTGATGTGTTGTGTTTCCAAAATCAACCTCTCTTATTTACCTTAGAGTTGCACTAATAATCAAATATAAACCTTTCTCACTCAAATCGAATTGATTCAACAAAACAACAATCAAAACACACACTTTGCAACTGCAACCAAATAAAATCCAGGATATATCAATGATAACCCTAACAACATTTTAAAAGGGTTAAGGCATACTTTCTGGGTAAGATAGACTTTGAACGAGAGTGAACAGGTCTACGAATAAGGGATCGGGTATGCCAGCAGATCAGAGATCTTCTGAGGGAACTGTGTAGCTTTCTTGGAGGTGACCTAAACCTGATCAATTCAAAATATCTCTAATGTACTCAACATAAGCATACCTTTTGGAAGATTAACATGTTCATATGTAAAGAAGTTATGAAAAAAAATCTTGATAAGTAATGCCAGAAACAACAGAGAACAACGACAAAGCAACTTACAGCTCAATCCATCACAAGTTATGTGTGTAAAACTTCACCAAAATTGCTAACAATACGACAAAAGACATTTCTAATACACAGTGAGAAGATTTAACATGAGCAAGACAATTCAGTCAGCACGATAAAAATATAAAAACATAATGCCAGTGATGATAGATGATTGTAATGACCTTAAAGAGGTCAAAAGCGTTGGCATACACAGCCATCATGTAATGAAATCAGAAGAAGGGATATAAAAGACCAATCCACATACCAAATATCTCTTTAATATGGCCTTAATACTTGTTAAAGGAGACAACTATAATTGTTATGTTGATCTGGAAAAGAGAAAATGCACATGTGGGAAGTATGATTTGGGAAAAATACCTTGCAAACACGCCATTCCTGCAATTTATTCACGAGGTATAGAAATGCAAACACATGATCTTGGGACCTATTTCAGCTAAGTATTTTGCAGCATATAAACATTATTTGGTCTCTGTTTTTTTGACACAAATATGGAAGTACACAGATTTACTGATGGCGTCTACACCACTGCAACGTGGATAATTGTTTATGCGGAATGCATTAATCCAATAGCAGTTCCAGAGTATGAATGGAATGTCCCAGCTGAGGTTAAACTTGAGAAGGTTTTACCACCAGAGACAAGAAAGAGTGTTGATACACCAGTAAAGAGAAGGTACGAA
This sequence comes from Moricandia moricandioides, assembly GCA_905132885.1. Classification (NCBI taxonomy): domain Eukaryota; kingdom Viridiplantae; phylum Streptophyta; class Magnoliopsida; order Brassicales; family Brassicaceae; genus Moricandia; species Moricandia moricandioides. The sequence continues at coordinate 6,670 of CAJHQQ010001351.1, forward strand.
ACAGTAGAATACAAGATAAAATCATCTCAAGGATCAAAAAAGAATAAAAAGCACAAGTGCAGCCGGTGTGGTATTGAAGGACACAAGAGAGGAACATGCGATTTGCCTATTTAGTTTGTTGTGTTCTTTCTTCATTGTTTTTGCTTCTTACTCTTTACGTATATTGTGTTAAAGAACCTATTTGACAATTTGGTATTTGCAACAACTTTTGTTCAAGTAGATGATTGTGACCAAGAAACATAGTCTAACAAATAACTGAAAAAAACAGAACGACAAACTATGATCCTTAATTCGCCAACCCATTATGCATAGATAAGGTACATGAAGACCATCACCAAACAACACACAAACAAAAAAATTATGATCCTTAATTCGTTAATGCATTCGATGGTCTTCTCTTGACAACGTGCGATTGTATCTTCCATCTCTTCAATTCTACTCTCATGGCGTTTCAGCATGGCCTCACAAGCTCTCATTGAATTATGCAACTGAGAATTTTCAATGAGCAACACGTCAACCACTTCCTGGATGTCTTCAATTTCTTCAACAACTCACTTATCAGTCCATTTGAACAAGTGGGTTTTGTCCTTCATCATTAAAATCCAACATACAATTAGATTAAAATGAATACAAAGTTATATAATTAGGGGACTAACCTTCTCAGATCCCATCGGACAACAATGAAATAATCTCCCTGGATTTTTGAATGTTTTTGAAGTGAAAAGAACCGCCGCCTAACCGCATCTGCATTTTGTGGGAATCCCATGTTGTTTGGGGTGTCGATCTCTTGAAGAGGACGAAGAACTGACCGAAGACATTATTGAATCGATCTCCAAGTTTTCGCCCCTAGATTTCTCTTTATCGTGAAAAAGTGAAGAAGAAAAAGAATTACGTCAAAAAAATATTTATAAAACGATGCCGTTTTACAACATATAACATATATTGTACCTAAGGCAGATCAAAAAAAATTCAAAAATAATCGAATACAACCTAATGCTAAATGTTCGTACCTTTCTCTTTGAATCCTCTAAATTAGTAGTAATACATGAAGCAAAGATGTAGTAACAATTAGATTAGTGGTTTAGAGTTTTGTCATAATTCCTAGAAACACCAAACTTCTAAAACAACCATATAATAATCAGTCTTCTACTAGGTCAAAGACAACAGACGACTCATGCTTAGAAGGCACATATTGTGTCATTAGTTGAACTAAAATGGGATCTTGTGCAACCTCCCATATATCCACAGCAATCTTCTGTCGGCAACCCATGATGATTTCATCATCCACTAAACTGAGGTCGAGACCAAGCAAGTGGCATTCCAAGTGTTTCAGGGCGTATGCCCCGCAATCACAACAAGACTTGTTCAATCTGGAATTCATAGGTACATCTACGATAGTATACTTTTCCAAGAGTAGGTGCATTTTGTTTTCATGTGGCGCAACAGCGTTCACTATCCTAGGAATCATAATGGCAAACTTCTCCACATATTGCCTATCTTTCCCCGAGAGCAATCAAAGACTTCCACTTAATTTTCAATGATGTTGACGGCGACAGAAATCCAATGATTACCTGCGTAGAACATTACAAAATTTGTAAAAATAAAGATGTAGATGGAGACGTGTAGAGGGACCAATGATTATTACCATTCACAAATAGAGGAAAGTAGAGATGATCAACATCGACACCCCAAACTTTACTAGTAAGCCCATGAGATGGAAGCTCTCCTCTCCCGTATCCAAGAAGAAAATCAGGCAATTCATATCCTCTTTTGTCTACCACAAATTTCTTGTATTGAACGTCGATTTGGAGGCAGAAAGTAGCGCTTATGAAAGCCACACAATCTGGGGTCTAACGCCTCAAAGATGTATTCGTTCGCCACATATACATAAACGCATCCATTTCTTGAATAATCATCAAAGATATTAAACCAATGCAACATCAAAGATGTGTTACAAAGTTATGATCATGCAAACTAGTAAAGAAATCAATACCTCGTTTACAAGCCATTTTCCAGCAACAATTATCCTTGTAGCTACGGTCATATTAAAGGCTATAGGACCAATCCACAAAGTCGTTGGATTCATAGACTATTCACTGAATCTTTTCCATGACTCTTCGGAAACAAAATACAGTGACGACTCCGGAGAACCATCATGAACAATTGGTGAATCACTAAGCTGAAGTTTTTTGCATTGTCCTTTAGACCATTTTTCCCACAAAGAAGGCGGTGGAGTTGTACGGTCTTGCATTGGTTCAAATTTTGGTGTTCGGAGTGTAGTCATTGGAGTCCACCAGTCCCTGGGTTCGGCTTCCTTATTGGTCTGCGATGGATCAAAGCCGGGCACATTCGAGGCCTGAGAAAGCTCTTTTATGCCTTGGGTACTTATCCCTATGTTCATATTTTCTTCTTGATTCAAATTCACATCCTGTTAATTCAAGATAAATTATTAAATGATGGTATAACAAACACAAAACTAACATCTATTACATGAATATCTTACACATAGTGAAATTTTTTTACATGCCAAAACATAGTTCACACACCAAAATACACAAGCATTGCATAAGTATATTACACAAAGTACACTTCCAAACCAAGACAAGATAAAACACAGATAAAACACTAACACAAACAAACCTCTGGAGGGTCCTCGAACTCCCAAATATGATCATTGAAGTTATGCTTAAGGTTGATCAATGCTTTGAGCCGCCTGATTCTATCGTCCTCCACCTCACCTTTTCTGATAAAAACCTGATCCTCAACTACCACGTAGTTCCCGTCCCAAGAGATATATGGATAAATGATACCTATACAAGAAAGGTAAACATATCAAAGATGATTCAAACAGGATGAACTCTTCAATTGTATCTCATGCCTATGCTAATAATTGAAGAGTCTAAATGGTTTAAATCAAGCTAATTACCTCTCGTACAAAGATGTTCTCCAACCGAATTATCTCCTCATATGAAAACTTCGCAGCTCCCATCCAGTGTATGCATCTGGGACCATTCTTAAAAAAATTGTCGAGTTTTTTCTCCAAGAGCTTTCCAATCTTTGGGACTGCTTCCATTTCCCAAATTTGAATGGCGTAGGAGAAGCCATCTAGAACGTATCTACTAGTTTTATCCTTCAGTTTTTCACGAGTTTTGGCGACTGACTCTAGGAGAAGGTCATACGCAGCAACACCCCAAGGATACTTTCGAAACTTCTCAAGATCCATGACCAACTTTATGTATTTGAGGGGGATATTAGCCTTCTCATCGCTCCCTAAAACCACATAAACAAGGAAGCAAATGTAGACTAGTCTTATTCGATCAGCATTACTCCACTTCTTAACAGCTTCGATGTGCTTCTTCCACAGTTTCAAGATACAAATTCCCTCTTTTAACTTCAGCACTCTTCTCCAGAAACCGTCATCATCTTCCCACTCATCGGGTTCCTTTAGTGAAAGACTTTTGTTGCACTCAAGCCTCGTTACTGCATGGAACTCTTGCAAAGAAAACCGGAGTGGTCTCCTTGCAAAGACAAACCAGAGCTTGTGCATTTTATGAGTAACCAGCTCCCTACACAAGAAGCTGTGTATCACTCTCGTGGAGTAATTAAGACCAGTGTCATGCAACTTAAAAATCTGTGAAAAAACCAAATCTTTCTTCACTTCTTTCAACTCATGTGGCAACCATGTATTCAACAAGTCCATGATGTGGATCAACATGCAGTTGTTGTTGATCTGGCTAACTTGGGGCTCTTCACCCTCCTTAAAAAGCCGCTTTGGTAACTCGTTAGACATACCTACAAGCCATAAAGCAGAAACATAGAAATAGAAAACCAACATGTTAAATTATTATAGAAATCACACAAACAATGAGCAATACAAAGCGGGTTTACATCCAAAGTCTACCTTTTGTATAGTATGTGTTCAACCTAGGTCTAACTTCAAAAAGAACAACAATCTGTGCAATTGATCAATAACCAAAGATGTTCTACACGAGACATTACTATCGAGACTCTACAAATGTATTGGTGAAGACAAATTTTCCCCCTTTACAAGAAACGTAAATCGAAAGTCTACAAATACAAATACAAATCAAAAACAGTAACATGCATGACTAAATCGTAGTGTATAGATGATTAATCAACCCATACAACTAATTTAGTTTAGGAAAGATGACAAATCGGGTTATAAAAATTCTAGGGTTAAGAGAATCAATGAAGTAAGCACATACCTACTGTGAAAAACCGTGGGATTTCTATGAAATTGATGGAAGAACACTTCAATTTCGTAATGAACTGTCCAAACACTTTGAGGAAGAACACTTTGATTCGTGTTTCGTGTGTGGGAACGAATAAGAGGATGACGAAAACGAGATTAGAGACGAGAGTAAGCAAAAAAATGAGATGAAAAACCTTTCACGAACCCAGAAAAGACGAAGAAGATAGAGAACCCGAAGAATATCGGCGGAGAAAGACGAGGAAGATAGAGAAGCCGAAGAATATCGGCGTGAATCAAAGGGTTACTCGCCCTTTGGGTTTTTCTTTTTTGATCTATTTTAATTATAAATAAATTGCTTTATTATCATTTTTTAATTATAATACTTAATAATTAGTTAAATTTAGGGTATTATGGTCTTCACAAGAATGAAAATCATAATTTCTTAAATAATCCTCAAAAAATTCTATTAACATAAACCTAAGTTTTAGGTGTTCCATTTTTCCAATTCTCCCTTATTAAAAATGGCCCAAACAAGTGACTAGTAAATAAAACTACACGTTTGTGTGCTAAAAAGGCCCATCGACTATGTCAAGTTGATTTTGAATCAACCAAATGTATTAATTTATGGGCATTTTCGAGTAGATTAGTTTGTTATATACTATCAGGATCTGAATCAATTTTTTTTTGAATGAATGTTAAATATATTTAGATAAAAAAAGATCTTTACAAAAAATGCGTCTCTGTGTGAAAAATAACTACTATAAAGAGCACACAAATTACTTTCATCAGTTTGCAAACCAAATTTAAGGTTTAATCAAATTCACCCTTCTCATAACCTTGCCTTGAGTCAATACAGTTTCGAACCTGCTTGTCAATGTAGCTGGTTAAGCGAGCTTGATTTTGATGTGGCTCACCATGCCTCATTCCATTCCTCTCCCTCCAAATAGAATAGACAGTGGCTTGAAAGGCGTATCGTAGCAAGAACAGAGATGCCCTGCTCCATGCTGTATCCACCAAGCAAGTCAAGATGTTACTCCATATCATTGTACACCTCAAACCCATCAATTTACGAACCAAATTACTCCATATCTCTGCTGAGAAAGTACAACTGAAGAACAAATGATCTCTGGATTCAGACAACGTGTTGCACAAAACACACACATCATCCACTTGCGATCTCCAGTGACTAACCGATCACGCACTGCTATCCACACCAGAGTAAGTATTTCGGAGTTGCTGCTTTAAACCATATACCAGAAAACCAGTTTACCGTTGGCGTGATTTGTCTAGTGTTGTTCCAGGTTTGTGTAGTACTAAACAAAGGCTTGAACTCATCATTTGTCCCCTTCCACAGTTAAATGTCTTCAGTTTGCGACAGACCTTGAGTTCGAAGCTTCAATATCTCATTCTCAATCTGCACTAAGATATTCACTCTATGTCTTTTACTTCTGTATTTTTGAATCCCCTTTCCATTGTGTCCCCTATCTGAATTCCCATACACCATATACCAGAGTTGAGTATTTCGGAGTTGCTGCTTTAAACCATACACCACAAAACAGTAAAGAGATAAAATATTCAGAACTTTAGTCCAGAAACTGTCGATATCAAATTAATTTTATTGAATCAAACACTTGATAATCAATCTCTTATTCCTTTAGAAAATCATTTGAAACTAAAGTTCTCAAACTTATAAGTTAGCCACAGTTTAACATCTAGTTAAATAATGAAATATATTTTCTAAACTCATTAGATAACTAATATTTAGATAACTTCTAAATATCCTAATATTCTTTTTCTCTATAAATCATATCTCGGTAGGACGAGACTAACTTTTAGCTCAAGTTATCTATAGTTATCTTCAATTTTAATCCAATACTAGAGCTTCACTCGGGATTAGTTTTATCTTTTATAAATTTAATAACTTTTTAAAACATATAAACATAGATTATTTAGATACTTTTAGGTTTCTACATACCTATTCAGACCTGGAAAATCTGACTCGATTCTCCTCTGGAAAATAATAATATCTGAACAAAGTTTAATTTTAAAATCTACAAAGTCCGATACCTGAAAAACCGATATGTATTTGAACGTATACTTCAATACCCATATTTAACTGATAATGTAAGAAAAAAATATTCTTTGTTAACTGGTTTGAATTCTTGTAATAATGAAACAATTTCATTCAAACATGTGAAATTATTATGGTTAATACATAAAATAAATGACGTCGAATTATTATGGTAAATATAATTAATGAAGTAGTTTGAAAGAGTAAAAAAAATGCAAAAGATATAATAAAACAATTAAAATAGGTAACTTATGTTTAATACTTTTATAAAAATGATGTCAAATTATTTGGAAAGAAACAATTAATAAATTAGTTAAGATCAGCGAAAATAAGGAAAGAAAAGATGTAATAAAAATTTTGAGTATAAAGTTAGTTCAATTTTGTACTTCAGTTTTAATAATATAGATTATCCCCTTTAAACATGAAATACCTATTTGATACATTTCGAATCTCAATGAGATCCCTCATTTTTTTGAACTTAATTCTTCCTAATGCTTTCGTCAAAATATCAGTTTTTGCATGCTCCCCGCAACATGATCCACGTCCACTTAGATCATCGCTATGGCAGCATCACATCATTGCACCATCTTAACGTCAAAACTGTTGTCCTTTACGGCGAGTTAAAAGAAGTAGTTTATGTGACACAACCAGAAGAATTTGTGATTACGGGAGGTGAAGATAATGTTTCTAGATTAAATAAGGTACTTTGGGGCTTCAGACAATCCCTAAGTGCATGAAATGAGAAATTTAGTTTCATTCTGCAAGAGTTGGAGTTTGTAAAATGTTCAAGAACCATCTTTATACTAAAAGGGAAACATGGACATCCTTTGGTTGTAGCTGTCTATGTAGACAATCTACTTATCACATGATCGAGTATAGACATGATACTTGAATTCAAAAAAGGTGATACGTCTTAAATAGGATCACTCGACCGGATTGGATTTGATATAGACTCACGAATGAGAACTGGATGGATTGAAGGGTCGCACGAAGGTTGCGGAAGGCCTTCGATGTTCCCGACTTCAGTTGGTGCTTGATATGACTCACAAGTCCACCAAAAGAAGGATCTCTAGTCGTTGCTTGATATGACTCACAATTCCAACGATTTTGAGGTTTGCTTAACTTGGATATGACTCACCAAGAAACAAAGAAAATTTCTAAAAAGAACAAAGAGTTTAACTCAAAGAAAGATGATAATCAAATGGTTTATTGCTGAAGAAAGGATTACATATTTATAGTAGTAAATTCATATGAAAAGGCTTAGAAATTTGCGGTAAAACACACCTAGAAAAAAGCAACAAAGACTAAAAATGGTCAAATGACTCTTTGGTTCTTGTTCTGGTCGAAATGACCCTTTATCTACCGTCCAGGTTCGTCCGAATCCACCCTAGTCAACAGATGTCCCTTCGCCTACTTTTGTCTAGGTTCATCCAACCTTGTTGTGATGATCGGGTCCTTTGCGGTCAGGAGCAGGACACACTGTGGGTTGTCCGTGTGGGTGATCAATGAACTTTCATGAACAGAACTCCACTTTAGTCGACCCAAATCCTCAGAGAACTTAAGTATCCTTGCCTTAGAGAGATTAGAATCATCATCAATGAATCATCAATCTGGTCGGAAAAGTGAGGTTCATGGCCATCGGGGCATGTGGTACGAACCAAACGGGCCATAAGTGAAGTGTTGTGACCTAAGTCAAGTTCCTCTCGTTGATCTTGAGTTTTGGCTCGACTGTTGGTCTTAAATTGTCAAATGGGTCGGGAACGGATGACTGAAGGTTGATCAATCTGATCATTAGGTCGTGGTTCCAGCCTTAGGTCATTTTCGGGTGAATGCGGGTCGATTTTGTACACGGTTTGGTCGGTGTATACGGCTGGCTCAAAGTACACGGTTGGGTGAACCTCAGTTGAGGCAATGTGATCTTCCTGATCCGCATCCAGTGCTGGTTCCATGTACTGATCCTTGTACTGAGGCGCATCAAAAGGAATGACGACGAGTTTTGAGATGAGTGACCTTGGCAAATTATGTTACTACCTTGAGATATAAGTAATTCAGCATGAAGGCGGTATAGTGTTAAATCAAGAAAGATATGCAACAAAGATTCTTGAAGAAGCTGGGATGAGAGGATGCAATGAAACACACGTACCAATGGATGGATGATTAAAACTATCCAAAGAAAAAGATGAACTTGTCATCAGTGAGAAGGATTATCGGAGAAACATTGGATGCCTTCGCTACTTGTTCCACACACGGCCAGACCTTGCGTATAGTGTTGGTTTCTTGAGAAGGTATATGCATGAGCCAAAGCAGTCCCATGGAGCTGCTTTGAAACAAGTACTAAGGTTCTTGCAAGGAACCTTTTCGTACGGACTCTTTTTCTCTCAAAAGAATGAAGAAGGGTTGGTTGGCTACATCGAGTAACCACGGTGTGGATCCGGTTAAATGGTGCTTACAAAAGCAAGAAACTGTTGCATTATCTTCATATGAGGCTGAGTTTATGGCAGCTACAGAGACGGCTAAGCAAGCGATTTGGATTCAAAAACTCATTAATGAGATCAATGAAAAATTGTGTGATAAAGTGGTAGTTCGTATTGATAACAAGTACGCAATATCTATGACCAAGAACCCGGTATTCCATGGACGCAAAAGCACATACATACATGATATCATTTTATACGGGAATGTGTTGAGAATGATCAAGTGGACATGGAGCATGTTATTTTGACGGGAAGAATTAAGTGCAAATAAATGAGGGTTCTTATTGGGATTTAAGATGTACCAAATAGTGATTTTAAGCTGAATGAGGAGAATGTTTGATTAAGCTTGAAAATAACTTGAGTTGCAAGTTATTATAATTCTACCGAGATCTAATTTACAGAGAAAATGAATGTAGGATATTTAGGGGTTATCTAAATATTAGTTACCTAATGAGTTTAGGAAATATATTTCACTATATAAGGAGATGCTAAGTTGTGACATAACTTATAAGTTTAAGAGCTTTAGTTTTGAGTGATTTTCTAAAGCAATAAGATATGACTGTTTACCCGTGGTTTTACGTGAATAAAATAACTTATAAGTTTGAGAGATTTATTTTTTAAGTGATTAGATGCTAAGTTGTTGCTCAAGTTGTGACATAACTTATAAGTTTGAGAACTTTAGTTTTTAAACTTTTAGTTTCAGAGCTTTAGTTTTTAAACCTTTAGTTTGAGAGCTATAGTTTTGAGTGATTTTCTAAAGCGCTAAGTTTGAGAATTTTAGTTTTGAATATATATATTTGGTTTCAAAAACTCATCAGAGAATCATATATATATTTGGTTTTAGTTTTGAGTGATTTTTTAAAGCAATAAGTTTGAGAGCTTTAATTTTGAATTATATATATATATATATATATATATATATGGCTTCATGAACTCATTGACTTCAAGAGCTTTAGTTCTGAATCATTTTTAGGTACCCGTTGATTATGTGAATATATATATATATAAAAAATAAAATAATTTATATATAAATTGAAGTGGTCTGATATCTGTTTTTATTTATTTTATTTCTTATTTTTTTGTAATAAAAAGTGAATCGAAATCCTATATATTAATAATATGTAGTTACATAGAAAGAAGTTGAAGTAGCCTAGTGGTATTACACTTTTCACTTCACCTATCCAACTCGGGTTCGACCCTCAGGAGATAGAAATCTATGTTTTTTAAGTATAGAACCGAAACCGAACAGATACCCATGGATAATCAACACAAATACTCATCGGATAAATTAACTAGGACCAAAACCAATTCGAACTAGTCCATTTCGGGTTTGATCCCATTCGGGTAAACGGTTCTGGTTAATAGTCACAGCCCTAAGATTGATTATTAAGCGTTTGATTCAATAATACAATACCAATTATTGAGTTTTTTTGAGCTCATGTCCAACACTCTATTGTATAACTAGTACGATATTTGTCCACTTTGGGCCTAATAGGCAAACATGTATCAATTTACTTTTGGGATATTTACCAAAAGGCATCGTACTAATCAGAGCTGGACACCTCATTATATATTGGATACAGTCATCTTGTTTCCTTCCCTCCAGCAAATCATCATGGCACCACCTTGTCGCGTCTTCGACATCCCACACTCTTAATCGCAAAGTTATTTTGAGGTGCTTTGAGAATGCTTTTCCCACAACTAAATTTCCATGATCTTTTGGCCTCATCTTGTAGTGCTCTTCATACAACTCAACTTCCAAGATCTTCTGACTAATCTCGGTTACAAACCTCCTATTCCTAAACTCAAAAGATTCACATTTCTACTCTAAAGATATTTTGTTTTTTTTTATGATTTTCGTCATTCTACTCTAATACCAATTATTGAAGCAAACACTTAAATCAATCTCTTTTTTTTTGTCAAGTACACTTAAATCAATCTCTTATTGCTTAAAAAATCACTCAAACTAAAACTCTGAAACTTAAAAGTTATATCACAATTTAACATTTCTTTATATAGTGAAATATATTTCTTAAAATCATTGGATAACTACTATTTAGATAATTCCTAAATATCCTAAACATTTTTTTTCTTTATTAATCATATCTCTCAACAGGATTAAAATAACTTACAGGTCAAGTTATTTTCAAGTTTAATCCAACTAATTTCACGATCTACACTTGATGAAAAATGTGTTAGTAGTTGTTTTCAGTGAGTCTGTTAGTCTTTATGAAAATTAAAATATGGTAAATTTATTTTAACTTTAGTTTTGTACTCCTTCCGTTTCAAAATAAATGTCATTTTAGAGAAGTTTTTTGGTTACAAAATAAGTGTCGTTTTCGACTTTCGATGCAAAATTTATTAGTTTTATGCTGCAGGTTATTTTTCTATTGGTTGAAATATGGTTAGGTGTATAGGTAATTGTGTTTTTATATAGAAAATATGTAAAATTAATTGTTTTCTTAATCCGTGTGGAAAAACCTAAAGTGACACTTATAATGAAACAGAGGAAATACTTTTGTTTTTGTGCATGCGTGGAGCGGCGCTGATCATTCATAGATCGTGGAAAAGAGTGGTGGAGTAAAATAGTGTTATGCAATTAATGTCGAGAAAGTAATGTGCTATGGCATTAACTACACCATATAATAATGAGTAATCTTTAAAATTAACAAGAAATCATAATTCAGATTTCTTTTATTACCAACCACGTGGCGTATAATGGGAGATAATTATATTCATTCTCTCTTTTATTTTATTTAGTGTTTATGATTAACACACACAAATTAAAAACGAATTTTTTTATATAATTTGTTTTAATTACATTAAAATATCACTAAAAAAACTAGTGTAACCAAATATATATATAATTTGTAATTGGTCACAAATCTCAAAAATTATTTATCTAAAATAAAAAATATTACTTATTATAGAACAAAATAAAAAATATCTAAATACCAAGTAAATTGAGACACTATAAAACTGATGGGTTTTTTTGCTAACCAAACTATTGGTAATTTTTGAAAAATAATCCCTCATGTTAAAGTACACATAAACATTTGGCAATTACAAGTTAAAATGCAGTACATTTAATCCTAAAATTTAAAAATATATACAAAAGTGGTTTTAAAAATCTTTGAACTTTCTTAAATTTATTGATTTAAATTTTTTTTATATCATGAATTTGAACTCAAAACTCAGTAACACAAGACTCAGAAATCAGAACCATCTATACACACAAATACCACAACACAAGTGTATCATTTCGGTTTGTGATATACGGAAAAAATTAAAATACACATAAACATGTGGTAACTACAAATTAAAATGCAGTACATTTATTCCTACAATTTGAAAATGTATAAAAGAGTGGTTTTAAAAATCTTCGACCTTTCTTAAATTTCTTGATTTAAATCTTCTGTTATATCATGGATTTGAACTCAAGGCCAGTGATGCAAGGCTCACAAAACACAACCATCTATTCAAACAAAATATAATCACAAAACACAACCATCTATTCAAACAAAATATCACAACACAACTCTAACATCTTGGTTTTTGAAATATGGAAAAGGTTTAAAATAATTAATGTGACTATTTATATCACCAAAATGCACTTATCTTTTCGGTCACACATTCATTTAAAACTCTAGGGTTAAGTGTGCTTAATCTGGAGCAGTGGAAGGATAGTTACCTACCGAAAAGTGATTCACGATATTGTGCGATTAAAGGTAAAGCACGGAGAAAGATCATATGGTGACTGCAAGGTCAATAAACAAGACTTCCGAACCTTATAAAAATTAACTCACTGCCCGTCACAATGAATGGGCTGCACGGGCCGAGTAAGCGGGCATGGTAGGCCCATTAGCCATGGGCGGTCGGAGTTACAAGTGGTATCAGAGCCGGACCTAGATGAATGTGGATGAGGACTCACACTAACATGGGCGAAGATCTTGGAGTACAAAAATGACGTTTCATTATGTGAGAGGAGGTGAATTGTAACATCCATATTGATGGTATATGGAAATGCTTTAAAAAAATTGATTTGGCTACCTATGTCATCAGATTGCACTTCTTTTCGGTCACACATCCGTTTAGAACTCCAAAATTAACCGTTCTTGAGCTGAAGTAGTGGAAGGAGGGGTGACATATCGGGAAGTGATTCGTATCGTGCGATTAAGGCCAAAACATGGAAAAATGTCATGTGATGATTTCAGAGTCAATAAACATGACTTTCTAGCCTTAGAAAAAATAATGCACCACTCATCACACAGAATGGGGTCTATAGGCCGAGCGAACAGGCGTGTAAATTCAATTAGTTGTGTGCGGTTAGAACGTTACAAAAGATATCAAAGTTGAACACAGACGAGTGTGGAATCCTTGTTTGGGCTCACACAAACATGGGTAAGGATCTTGGAGCGCAAAGAAGACATTGCATTATGTGAGAGTGGGTGAATTGTATGTGGTATATGGAAAGACTTTAAAATAATTGGTTTGGCTACCTATGTCATCAAAGTGCACTTACTTTTTCGGTCACACATTCGTTTAGTACTTCAGAATTAAGTGTGCTTGAGTTTGAGTAGTGGAATGATGGGTTACCTACCAAAAAGTGATTTGAAATATTGTGTGATTGATGCTAAAATCCAGAAAGAAAAAATCATGTAGTAATTATATGGTCAGTAAACATGACTTTCGAATCTTAAAAAAATTAATACATTATTCATTATGCGGTATAAATCCCACGAGCGAGTGAACAACGTGGAAGACTCATTAACAAATTAACAGTTACAAAGTTACAAAAATATCTAAACCATTTAATAAAAGAAAATTCTCTTCACCACAAGAGTATGTCTTTGAAAGACAAAATAATAACTAAAAGTGGTCAGAACAGCGAGGAGAGAATGAGACTCGTATCTCTTTGAGAGACTAACTCAATTTAAAAACTTATCTATCTTTGATAAAAGAAAAAAGAAAAAAAAAAACTTATCTACCATTTCGCATTTGTCTATTGGTTAGTATTTTAACAGATTATCTTTTCTGTCTAGAAACTCAAGAAGCTTCCCCCTAAGACGTCCTAACATGTCTATACTATATTAAAAACATATAACATGTGTACAAGATATGCAATATTTTTTTTTTTTGATAATTTAGGTATCCGGACTTCCCACTAGTCCGACTATCCCACCGCGTCACGCAGGTGAGGAAGGTCCTGGAAGCCAAACGGAAACCATGTTAAATCCGCTGTGGCCGGGATTCGAAAATATGCAATATGATCTACACTCTAGGTATGAGTGGATAAAATGTTTATAAATTTTGATTCATTATTTTCAAACCAAAAATTTAAATATTTATAACTGCACAAAGTAAATTAAATACTAACATGTAACTTCTATAAAAATTAAGATATCACAAATACTAATATTTTTTAGAAATGAATATAATCCGATATATATATATATATATATGACAATTATTTATATTTATGTAAGTTTTATAATATTTTATTTATTAATTTAATTATTTTTTATAATATTTTATTTATTAATTTAATTATTTTTGTTATTAGAGCTTTTTAAAGTAAATAATTTCTTATGTAATAGAATATTATTATTGTATATTAATTTGAATTTTTATTTTTTTATGTAGTTTTAGTGTTTATTTTGTTTACAAGATTCCTTTAAAGATAATTTAAAAATTTGAATATCTAAACACTGAATATTTAAAGAACTATAGAGATGATCAAATTGGATAATTAATTGGACAAACTGAATCAAATCACGAACACTTTTAAATTTTTGGATATTCGATATATGTTCACAAGTACGTCGTACGTATACGAGTCAAATAAATGAGACTATGACATGCATTGTACACTTATCTTTTTGTAACTCTATTATGATTCCTTCTTCGTGCATAAATATACGTGAAAATATGCATAAATATACGTGAAAATATGTATGAAATTGGGTACCAAAAGGTTATCCTGGTTGGAAATATCATTTTAACACAATCCTTTTTATATGGTTTGTTTAAGAGTACTACATACATAAAGTTTAAAGTCTTTATATTTCGTAAACAAAAAGAAATTAAAATTCCAAACCCCTATCAGGACTGAACATACTAAAAATACGTATGAAAATGTTTATCCTAATCTTGTAAGGGCATAAAGTTTATGCAACAGTTGTGTAGCCGTACACCGAAAGTGTATGAACAAAACAATTGATAATGGCTCGAGCTGACAATATAGTTAATGCTAATTAAAGTGGACCTCTTTAACAGTGGACTGTTCCATCGAAATTATTAATAGTCGAATCTCTTATTTGTACGAGTATTAAGTTATTTATATGTTCGGCGACAATATGCTTCCTCTTTATAGTACCCTTTATCCTCATAGTTTGAGTTAATTAGATTGATAACAATACAAGACATTTAGAAAGTGCATGTCATTGAGTTTCATTAAAATAAATGAACAGTTTTTGTCCAGCTTACCCTTCTTATAGAAAATGGATCAATGAATGAATATATATATATTATATTTAAGCTTATAGCCATACAAATGTGATAAAAGGAAGTACCTCACTGAATTCTTTTAACATATTCTTCAGTTTAAAGCTAACTGAGTTTGTTCACCACGAAAATGCATTTTCTATCAAAGAATATGATTTTTTACAATATTCAATTATATATGTAAGATTGAAATATCATACGAGCAAATAGAATAGTATCATCAATATACTCACCTCACTTCTATTTAAAATACATATTGGAAACTTCAAAAGAAGAGTATGTATATAGGTATTGCATAAAATACTATAGCAATGAATCGTAAATATACCAATAGATTCATATTTAGAGGTAAATATAATATATCCACATTATCTAAATACTTCTAGTGATAGTAGTTCTTTACAAAACTTTTTTGCTAAGCATCCGAAATAAATAGTTGAAATCTTAAAGGTATTTTGACATAAGTTTGATATTTTTAAACATCAAAAATAAGTAGTTGATATATTATTTTATTTAGTAGCACTAAGCATTATATAATTCTGATTGATTACCTGAACAACTAACTATTTCTAAACCCGACTATCCTATCAAATTTACCTAAAAATTATTGTTGTCGTTTCTGTACAAAATCACATATGTATAAGACTAAATAACAACGAATTAAATAGATTAGTATATGGTTTGTGCTTTAAATGGTCTTGTAATTATAACATTAGTTTCATCATCATGTGGCTGTCTGACTCATTCATATCAAACAAAAACTTATTTTTTGTTGGATCAGTGATGCTCCCTTGACCTTATTGTACGAAGAACCATAAACTTCTTATTTTACCACGGATGTGGCAGCCAGTTGGTTTAAACGCAGACGTTAATGCTGTTGTGCTTCTAAGTTCGATCTATTATGTGATTTACGTCAAAAACAGTATTAACAAAGGCTAGCTTCAAACCTTGGAGAACTATTTGAGCCGAACACCTCTTGGTTAACAAAAAAAGACTTATTTCTAGTTATTTTTTTTGAAAAAAGGCTATTTTCATAATTCCACTGTTTTTACTTCTACTTTTCAAAATTACTAACATACTCTCCAATTAAACTATTATTATTTTTTGGAGAAAGGGGTATATTTTTTTTTAAATCACTCTATATTTAAAGGCTTCTGTTATTTCTACTTTTGATATAAAAGTATTCTAACAATTTCTAAAAAAAAAAAAAATCTCCTCAAACATCTACACAGCCGTTTAATTACGGATCAACACCAAACTACAAATATTTAGAAAGACTTCGTTTTTTTGGTTTGAAGTCTCTTTTCTAGATCTCAGAAAAGAAAATTAATGTAAAATATGGTCCTTCAGCAGGGTTTTATTAACTTATTTATTTTAGATATTTGCATAAGATCTTACAGTATAATGTGAGGAAAATCAACGTAGAAAATACCCAGATAAGAAAACTTAGATAATTAATTCATCTATTTCATATTAAGTGTCACTTTAATTTTTTCACACGGATTAAGAAAACAATTACTTTTGCATATTTTCTATATAAAAACACAATTATTTATACACTTAATTATCTTTCAACCAATAGAAAAATAAAATTTAGTATAAAACTAATAAATTTTGCATTGAAAATCGAAAACGACACTTATTTTATAACAAAAATAATTTTCTATAATGACACTTATAATGAAACGGAGGGAATAACAAATTTCAAAGATTTGTGTAAAGAAAATTAATCTAAAACCCTTTATCAAAAAAAGAGAAGTGTGTAAAAATTAAGATTGTCTGTTTGCATCGGGGGACTCCTCGAGACCAAACATTAATTTCGTGTCCTTCTTTGTGTTTCCCAATTTTAGTAAAGACTGTTCTTTTTTTTATTTGATCAACAGTAAAGACTGTTCTTATATTTTTATCCTCCTCGGTTTTGCTATTATTGTCTTTTCTCAAGAAAAGAAAACTATAATTGAGATTCGTCCTACGCATTTTGTTTTTTTTTGGTTTGGTTGAACTGTAAAATTGATGAATATATTAATATTTTAGCGTTTTACTTTTATAGTAATAAATTAATGCTAACTAATCACTGATTAAAATTATACTTCATATAAAAAGAAAAATGTTATATTTAAAATTACTTTCTAAAAATAATTTATATGTTTCATCCAAAAAAAAATTATATGTTTCAATTTAATAGTTAAACATCATGTTAAAGATGAGTAATTCAATATATCGGCAATCGACCATGTCATGTCATGTAACTTGATCTAAATGTAAATCATTCACAAAAGGTGATACAGTAATCTAAAGACAATTAGTTGAAATAATGATCTAAAATAAATCCAATCTAAAATCAAGTAAACTGTTCTCTTTGTGACATCATCTACTTTAGTTTCAGCCCAAAAAAAATGAGCAGCATAAAACAACCATTGTCCTTTTTATACTAAAATGACAACCCTGAAAATACTACTATGTGTTTCAAAAAAAAATTACTACTATGTACTTTTAATTAAATTTCTGTAATAAAATATCGTTCTTCCAAAAAAAGAGAAACAATCAAAAGGTCTCTTTTCCCTGTACTTTTGTTTCTTTTCGTTGATTGTCTTGTAAATAATTAAATACTAATATTTACTTTCAATTGTCATAAATTTCAGTGTTCTGTTCTATTCACAAAAAGGAAAACGAAGTGAACAAAACAAGCACAACCAGCGGAAACCGAAACCACTTCATGTACATGACAAACTCAAAAAAACTTGAAATCAAATTTGTTTCATCTTTGATATACTTCAAAAAATAATGTAAAGAGTTTCAGGTTTTTTTTTTGTGCTTATTTTTTGGCTATTAATAACCAAAACTATCATATTTTGTCTAACTCAGGACAAAACAAATCTGGTATTTTTGTTTGCTTCTCCCTGATGCGTGTCATATTTTGTTTCATGGTGATGTAGGGATGAAGAAACAATGGTAACAGGAAAAACCAGAAAATCTGTCCCAGAGAATCTGAAGAAACAGCTCGCAGTTTCAGTTCGAAGTATTCAATGGAGTTATGCGATCTTTTGGTCTGTCTCCGCTTCTCAGCATGGGTCAGTTTCATAACTCCATATTTATAGTCCTTGAAACTGCTCCACTTTTGTTAGGTTTTAACTATGAAGCTAGAAGTTCTTTTGGTTCTATCTTGAAGATCACCAAAAACTTTTAAAGTTCCAAATTTATGAATATATATATTACTGGTTTAAATCAAGAAATCAGATTAAGAGATTATAAAAAAAAAACTTTATTTGTGAAAAAATCAAAACAGTTTCTAAGTTTTTCTTCTTCTTCTTGAAGTTCTTGATTATCTCAAATAATATATTCTAATTGTTTTTCTCTCTGATTCGATCAAATTATGTGTTGTGTGGTTTGTTTAAACCAAAGAGTATTAGAATGGGGAGATGGATATTATAATGGAGACATCAAAACGAGGAAGACGGTTCAAGCATCAGAGATCAAAGCTGATCAGCTTGGTCTACGGAGGAGCGAGCAGCTTAGAGAGCTTTACGAGTCTCTCTCCGTCGCTGAATCATCTTCCTCCGGAACCGTCGCGGGATCTCAGGTCAATAGAAGAGCTTCCGCCGCCACACTCTCGCCGGAAGATCTAGCCGACACCGAGTGGTTTTACTTGGTTTGTATGTCATTCGTCTTCAAAATCGGTGAAGGGTAATTCTGTCTTTTCCTAAACAGCATTGACATTTATTATGTACTGCGTCACGTCCAGTTCGGATTGATCCTTTGCCAGTTTTTTAAATAAAAAAGACAAAATACGCTTTTATTACATGTAGGGTCTCTGGACAATTAGATTATGTTACGTACCTTCGGGAAGATGTGGTCTGAAACAGGATACGATTTCGATTTTAGTTTGGTTTCGTTTAATAAAGAAGAATATTTTGGGATAATCCTAAAAAAAAAATATTATAAAAATAAATTTTAAAGAAAAAATAATTAAAATATGTTTTATTAAAGATTTATATATATATTTATATTTTTAGGGTTAGAATTATAGAGTGAAGTTTACGGAGGTGAGATTTAAAATTAGAAATAAAATAAAATAAATTCTAACATTTTTAAAATAAAAAAAATTATTTCGGTGATTCTTTTAGGGGGGAAAAATTAAAAAAAAAACTATTTGAGAGAATTACCTTTTAATAAAACTTATACCTATAAGTAATTAAAAATATTTTGTAGATATATATATATATATATATATATATATATTTTTACGTAAAAACTGTGAAAAACATAGAGAACATTTCGTCTTTTCACATTAATTAATCTATTTTTTTCACAGAATGCCTGGAAGGACGTTTACAAAGGGTGAACCGATATGGCTATGCAATGCTGGTGTTGCTGATAACAAAGTCTTTAGCCGTTCTCTCCTGGCAAAAGTAAGTTGTAATTACTATTGTAGTGGCTACACAACTCCTGTGTTTGCGAACCGAAAACGCTAAAGTCAATTGTTTTTTTTTCTGCGTTTAGAGTGCTTCTGTTAATACAGTGGTTTGCTTCCCGTTTCTTGGAGGAGTCGTTGAGATAGGCACCACAGAACACGTACGTACGCCACATTCTCGATTTTTTTAGCAACTTATTTCTTTTTTTTTTGGCTTCAAAAAGTGTAAGAATTTGTGTGTGTGTTTTCATGTCATAGATTGAAGAGGACATGAACGTAATACAATGTGTGAAGAAATCATTCCTCGAAGCTCCTGATCCATACGCTACAATATCACAACCAAGATCTGATTATCACATAGACAATGTTCAAGATCCGCAACATATCCTAGGCGGCGGAGACGAGATCTATGCTCCTATGTTCGGTGCTAAGCCTTTTCAGGCAACTTCTCCGAGTAGAACTACCAACGATCCTGAACTCGAACAAGTAGCAGAAGATCATGACTCGTTCATGGCCGAAGGAATTAACTCTCAAGTACAAAGTTGGCAGTTCATGGACGACGAGCTCAGTAACTGCGTTCACCAATCGCTTAATTCCAGCGATTGCGTCTCTCAAACGTTTGCTGAAGCAGCGGCTGGAAGAGTTTCTTGGAATGCAAGTAAGGGTAAAGTTCAAAGGTTAGGGCATTATCAAGAGCAACAGAAAAATGTGAAGATGTTATCTTTTGATCCAAGAAACGATGATGTTCATTACCAAAGTGTCATCTCCACGATTTTTAAGACCAGCCACCAGCTAATCCTCGGACCACAGTTTAGGAATTGCGATAAGCTGTCAAGCTTCACGAGGTGGAAAAAACCATCATCATCATCTGGAACCGCATCAGTTGTTGTACCACCATCTCAAGGAATGTTGAAGAATATTATTTTCGAGGTTCCACGAGTGCACCAGAAAGAGAGGTTGTTGTTGGATTCACCAGGGGCTGGGTATGAAACCTCGAACCACGCGGTTTTAGAGAAGAAACGGCGAGAGAAACTGAACGAACGGTTCTTGATCTTGAGATCAATCATCCCTTCAATAAATAAGGTATATTTATAACCAAATCTTTAAAATTTCAAATCCATATGTTATATAACGATAGAGGTTTTTAACTTTTTTTTTTTGGTTTTGACATTTCAATAGAGCGATAAAGTATCGATTCTTGATGATACGATTGAGTATCTTCAAGAACTCGAGAGACGGGTTCAGGAACTAGAATCATGCAGAGAACCAACCGATGCAGAAGCTCGTGAAACAATGACTATGAAGAGGAAGAAGCCTTGTGATGCAGCAGCATCAGCTAATTGCACAAACAATAAAACGGGAAACGGGAAGAAAGTCCATGTTGTTAGAGAAGACGAACCGGCAGAAACCGGTTATACTGGTTTAACCGATAATTTAAGGATCAGTTCGTTTAGTAACGAGGTGGTTATTGAGCTGAGATGTGCTTGGAGAGATGGAGTTTTGCTTGAGATAATGGATGTGATTAGTAATCTCAACTTGGATTCGCATTCGGTGCAATCCTCGACCGGAGACGGTTTACTCTGCTTAACCGTCAATTGCAAGGTACAATTTGTAACGCACTTCTTATTTAAACCGGGATTTTGTTAAGATTTGACATTATTGTGAAATGTTGGTTTCAGCACAAGGGTTCAAAAATAGCAACCCCAGGAATGATCGAAGAGGCACTTCAAAAAGTTGCATGGATATGTTGAAGACGATTTTTAGCTTAAAGTATTAGCAAGATATTCTCCCGCTGAGGTTTTGTAATCTTTGGTATTCTTCTAATTTTAGAAATTCATGTAAAACCCAAAAAACAATTATTTTATTTCTTCTCTTTGTTGTTGGTTAATTTAGGTAAAAAACTAAAAAGCAAGTTGAAATCTTTTGTTTTAATAGTATAGTTTTTGCTCTAAAAAAAGCATGAGTAACATGATGGAAGTCATCTTGTGACTCTCTATTGGCTCACGCCAATAAACGTAAAAATGGAATTAATTACATTTTTTTTTAAAAGACTCTAAATTTGGGAAGTCATTAACACTTATGGTCGATTTTTAGATTTTACTACATTGTAGAGCAGTTTGTCCGACTGAAGTAGTTCTGGTGACTAATTACAGCATTACCCCCAATTACAAGGAAACCTAATCATGATTTAGTTGCCTTTTCCTTTTTCAGTTTTCTTGTGTTTGAATTTTAAAAACTTAAATGAAGCATGTCCACTCTTTTCTCGTTGTAACCATTAAATTTATTTTCACTTTTAACATTATTTTTTTATTATCTAATTTCATGGCATCTGAGATATTTTATACGAAGGTGACATAGCATTTGGAAAAAACTTGATGAACCTCAAACCGTTAACCCCATTTCGTCCAGTGCCGTGCCTAGCTATTCGGGGGCTCAAAGCGAGATTAAATTTCTTAATCAAAATATTAAATATAGATGCAGCATCATATATATCATTTAAAACTTTAAAATTGTATATAATATTTTAAGATACAAACAATTTATTTTTACCACAAAAATAAATAAAATATTTAACTTCAAAAACTATATTTAATATTTTGTAGTCACCTAATAAATTATGATTTAAATGAACTAGAAGTATAAAAGACGAGGATAAAAATTTATCAATAAAATATCATTACTAAGATCAAATGAGAAAAAAAAACTCTAAATAGCTTGACATTTAAATGACTAATGTAACTAGCACAAATATTACCAATAAATTAACTAGGACAAATAAATCTATAACAAATTATCTTTTAAATTTGAAACTAAGAAGAGAAACTTATATAAAAAAAATAAACAGAAAATTAAAGTTGGGGGCCTTATAATAAAATGTATAAACTGGGGGCCTGAGGCGGTGGCCTTTTTCGTTACACAATGAGCACGGCTCTGATTCGCCATGGTCTTTTAGTTTGGGACCAAAGTTGTGACCACCAGAATCATCGTGGCTTGAGTCGCATATTGAAGAGAAAACATGATGGAGCAGAAAAAAGTCAAACCGTGAGCTTCATTCCAACTGAGTTCTACTGCAATCCGCTTCAAGGTTAAATAGTCTCTTCTTTGCTATGGTTGTCATGCTCGGGACCGAAGTTGTTGTCGCCGAAATCGTCGTGGCTTCAGTCGCAGATCAAAACAAAGCTTGAATAAAAAAATGGATATTTTTTGATTATTGTCACCTTTGGTCTTCGTATTCTTGTTTATTCTCCAATTTGTCTCAAACTTCTAATATGTTCAAGTTTCTTCATGAATTTATCCCAAGACTTTTAAATGTGCAATTTAAACCAAGAAAATTTTCTGTTTTTGCATCATTGGTCCATATCGTGTTGGTTTATTTCATTTATGCCCTAATTTTTTTTAATTTGCAAATAAATCTTTTTCATTTGGGTCCACATTTCTAAATATGCACTTTAACCTCTCTTAAATGAAAATGAGCACACAAGGGCAGTATATCTAAATGTTTCTTCAAAATGATTAAATGAGCCAAATGTGATGTTAAATATCATTAAAATCATAACATATCAATGTGGTAAAAGTCTTCTTGTGTACATTATCTTAATGATATATGTATCTAGTCATATATACATGATACTATGTTCACAAAATTTAACTATCCCCATGTACAATGATTCATGTTTACACCAGTCAACTTGGACAAATGATTCACATGTATACACTGTAAATTTTTTTACCAAAACCATATTTTTTTTTGGCCAAAACCATAAATCTTAATTTGTATCTTACGAAAAAACTCAATTTTGTGCATAAAAATAAAAATGCATATTTTAGATAAAATTTGCAAAATATTCCTTTTTAGAAAAGAAAATCTAGACTATTCACGCATATTAAGAATACAATGAATGTTTAAAGTTCTCTTTATAGAACAAGAAAAATGTTCAAAAATATTAGTTTCTAAAAGAATTTAGTTTTTCATCAAAGATTAAGTTTCAATTATTTAATTTATAGAAAATAATTGATCTTTCAAGATATGGGATAATGAGCCAAACTGAATTTTATAAAAATGTCAAATGGATATCTCATTATCAACTTGTTGATGTTGTAGTTCTCTCATGTAATGATGTAGCATGTAAATTGACAGTAAAAAAAAAAAGTAAGTCATCTGGAAAAATAACACAAACACACTACCAAAGTTTTACAAAATGCATAAAAGGGATAAAACTGCAACTTTAAAACCTGTTTGGTGTGTACACTATGCTATGTACACAAATTGCTTGTTATCCACATGTACATTGATTAAAATGTACACCAATTAACTTGCACAATAATACATAGACTCCAAATAATATTTAAGATACATTTGAAAGGATTCAAATGTACACCTAATAAAAATTTTAGATACATTTGCAAATTGCAAAAATTTTACGGTAAAGAATCGTTATGGTGTGCACACCATTTTCACTGTCCATATGAACACCCGGATTGTACATTGCACAAAAAATGATAATCAATGATTTGAATGGTTTTAAGTATCTTGTCTTAGTTAATTTAGATCATTTTAGACACTTTATACGCTTGATCTTGATATCTTATGATTTTAATAGATTTACCATCTTAATTTAGTTAATTTAAGTCATTTTAAGTTACATATAGTAATATATTGCAATTGTGTGTTTATTTGGATATGCCAAAAGATAAAGTGTTATATGTAAGTGTAAAGTCAAATAAAAAAGAAAAATCGGTATATTCAAGAGTTTGAGGTCAAATTGAAAACAAAGTTAAATATAAGGGGTTTAAAGTGGAAATAAAAGAAGTTCTTGTGGTAACGATCGATTGATTCCGATCTATGTCTCTTCAAGCTTGCAATCATGGATTTATGTCTCTTCAAGCTTGGTATTCACAAAAGAGATGAGCTTGTCTTCGTCTTGTATGTTTATGTGGTTTACGTCTTCATCGTCGTCCTCAACGTCTCCGTCGTGTATGCCGTCTTCGTCTATGTTGTCCATGTTGTTTACGTTTACATCACCATCATCTTCTCTGGCGACGTCATCATCACCGTTGTCGTCTATGTCGCCGTCCTCACCATTTTCTCCACCACCATCATCTACTCGTCATTGTTTACCGTCGTTGTATACTTCTCCATCATCTTTCTTCTATGTCTCTTTGTCGGTAATGATTTTTTCTAATAAATAAGGAAATAAGCACTTAATATTTTATAGGAGATGAAATTTGGATCATTGATGTTGAGTGTAGATCAACAGATCCAACAATTAATATTAGATCATTTACAATGGACATGTTGAATAATTTATTCAACATATTAAACCAATGTAAGGTGGGTGTTGAATTGAAAAAAAACACACATGTGAATTCAAAGTGTTGAATACTTAGCAAAGAAATTTGAACCCACTCTAACACATGTGCTAATATTATTGGTTATTTGGTTCTGTTCCATTTTATTTTCACCCAATATTTCAAACTTAATTATTTTATAGTAAATTTTTTTAAAAGAATAAAAACTATACATAAATTCATCATTTTTAATGATCTATAAATCAAAATTAGTTTCATTTCATTTGAATATAAAATAAAAATGTTAAGTTTTCTTATAATTGTATATTTTTATATTATAAAATATTAAATAATTTAAATAAATAAAATTATTAAAACTGTATCATTTTAAATTATTTAGTTTAGTTACATTTAATTTTAATTAATATATAGCTATTAAGTTTTAAAAATAAAAATTATAAATTAGGGTGTTGCATTCTACTTAAAAAGCAAATTATTGGAGAGATATAATTTGTATATGTGTTGAATGAGTATGTAGAAGAAAAAGAAGATAATGTGGATTGTGAAAAACTGTAAATTAGGGTATTAAATTCAAACAACCACTCACATATTTTTAGAGGTAGATATATGTCAAATCAAGTTGATATTAAATTATTTTTCTTTTTCTAAGTTACGTTTAAAAAAGAAAGAGAGTAAATTTAGTCACCAGCATAATTACAGATTGACTAATTTATTTTTAAATAGGAAAAATGTTAGAGAAAAGTGTTTTAATAGCGGAATGTGGTCCATTATGTATATAAGAAGATGAAAACTGAGTAATTCTTTCAATTAAGGTTATGAATGGAGGGGCAATATAAATACAGTTCTTCCGCACATGCAGTTTTTCTCCATTAAAACCACCATTCATGTTTTTCTGCTTTTAAAATATAGTTAGTAGGAGAATTACATGCAGTTCAATTTTCTTTTTGTCTTTTTGTGAGAAAAACGTGAGATCTGCATGCGGTTCTCGCCCACTATACAAATCAAGCAAATCAAGTGCAAATTATGTGTGAGAAAAACAGATCATGCATATCAAACAATTTTTTATAGTTAGAATGGTAAAAACAATTCAAATAAAATAGATTATCTATTTAAACAATAATAATTACAATAAAAATTAAAATACATTATATAATACAATACATAAATAGTAATAAATATTGAACTAAAGAGATGTTATTATAATTTTAAAATCAAAATACGAAAAAATATTAGCAATTAACATAACACATATATTTTCATTAACCATAATATTATACATTGACATAATGCATATTATAATTTTTTTTGTTCACTAATACATATTATAATTAAAAACACAATCATCATAGAAATTATTTAACTAAATATAATATTTATATAACGAAAATAAAAATAGAGATAAATAGACATGAGAGTTTTTTGTATTGTCAAAGTTTTAAGTAAAATAGAATGAAAATATGCTACTGATAGAAGAAGATTAAATATACTAATAATTTGTAGCAAAATCATTTACTATATATGATGTCAGTATTTTTAATTATAATGGATGTTATCTAATTGCATAGTATTGTGGCTTAAATATGTATATTAACGGAAGATATATGTATTTAGTTAATTGCTAATATTTTTAACATTTTAATTTTAAAATTACATTAACATCACTCTAGTGTATTATTTATTATTTTTATTGTGTTTATATATAATATTTTTTTTTAATTTTTATTATAATTTTATATATAATCTATTTTATTTAAACTGTTTTTATCATTCTAAACTATATTAAACTGTTTGATCTGCTTTATATGTTTTTTTCTGTATGATATGCACTTGATCCGAAGCGTTATGACTAAAATCATTGACTAGTCACAGCATGGCAAATCACAGTACAGCATATTCAGTGTACCATTTCCTATGGAAATATATATTCTGTAAGACAAAAACATAATACCTTTCCCTTTCAGCTGTGAAACCGAAAATATAAATTCAAAGACTTATTATACACAATGACCAGTGAAAGATGATATATAGAGAGAGAATGGTGAAGATGGTTAGTACTTTGCCCTGAAACATTCTTCTCTCCGGTAAGAAAAAGAAAAACTCAATTAACTTAGTTTATATATCTCTTAACATCAAACTGATTACAATACTTTGATTTTCAAATTGAGTGAGATAATCTGAGATTAGGAATCGATTTTCTGCTAAATGCATTCTCTCTTTAGATTGCTTGCAAAGACTGAAATTTTCTGCTTTGGAAACATTAGTCTTTTGTGTTCTTGTTTTCGTGAAATTCTCTATCACTCTATGTATATATGATCCTTTTAGATACACTACAACAAGCTGGTGTTGTCTTTGTGTCTTGCAGTTGAAATCTGTAAGATTAAAAAACTAATTGAATCTTTTAAGAATGGGAGATGAGCCAAAGTTTAGTGAGAAATGGGATTTCAGAAGGCAAGAGAACAACTTTGATGATTCTTCAAGTGATGATCCAGATTCATACTCAACTCACGACCCAATTATTCATAACACAAATCCTGTTCTTGACTCGAATCAGCTCGGCAATGGAACAAAGCGAGTGACTAGTGAACAACCTGTGAAAACCCAGAGGAGGAGCAAGAAAAATGAGAGTAAAGCTGAGAAAGCTAAGCAAGTAAGGAGAAGGAAACCAAACATTAATGCAGAGGAGAAAAAGAAGAAAGAGGACACCGTGATGGAGAAGGATGATGTTGGGGTCTTTATGAAGACGTTGCTTGATGATCTTACAGCTTCTAGAGAGAGCTTAATGGATTGGATGAACACAGAACTGAATGGATCATTGGATCAAAATGTTGTGTCTCTAAAGAAGAGAAGGACGAAGACAAAAGGACAAGAGGAGGAGAGCAAAAAACAGAGGAAACAGGAAGAGACGAACAAACCTAAAGAGAAGAGTCCAGAGAAAGGTGGAGATCAAGCTCAACAACTTGATTATAATGCTGGACCGTTGGATATGTTTCTAAGGAACGGTCATGTCAGTTTCCGGAAAAACTACGGTAAGCAAGAAGAACGAGGCGAAGAAGGTATTGTTGCGCAAACTGAGATAGAGAATGCAACAGGGATGAATAAGAAGAGCGTTGTTTTGGCCATTGAAGCTCCAAAGGTAAGGCAGAGACAAAAGAAGACAGGAGAAGCTAACACCATCAAAAACAGATCCGAACCACAGAAAAATGATACCTTTTTGATACCCTATGTACCACAGCTGTCTTCATCTCCATCGTTGCAGAGCATCCCGGTGGGTTCTGCGTTGTTTCCTTCGTCAAGCCAAGGGGTTACTTATTTAGCAAGTAACCAACCGATGAAACCACCAGTAGTAGTACCTCAGTTCTCTGATCTTCAGACAGGAGGACAAGGATTTAAGAATTCTCTGTTTCACAACAATAATGGTTACTTGTCTGGTTTTCCGGCAGCTTCCCAACCTAATCTGATGGCACATTCACAGGTGACTTATTCACAGCAGAGACAATATGTTGGGAGGACTGAAAATGAATCCTACGACTTATTCACAGCAGAGAGATAACAATAATATGTTTGGAGAACTGCAAATGGCCGGTGGAGCCATATCATATTCCGGAAGCAGGTTTCCTGAATCCCAAGTGGGTAACGGTTATAACAGCCTCTCCCATTACACAACTGGCTCAGGTAGATAAACCTCTGTTAACAGTTATCTACCGGTGGAGATGGAACTCAGTGACTGACCTGTGTTACAAAATTGTAAACTGTTGTTCACATGTCTTCTTTTCTTCGCAAACAGAAAAGGATTTCTTCTTCTTCAAGTCTCCTTGTCCCTAACAAATTAAGATTTTTCCGTTTCCTTTTTTCTTTCGGTTGGAAACAAATCATCAGTCTAAGCTTCTCTCTAATATATTCACAGAGTTGTATCAATCAAAATTCCATCCACTTCTCTCTAAGTGAACGAATACTTATTCTAGAGAGCATGTCTTGTTCGTGGGCTGAACTCTTTGGCCACATAAGACTGACGACGACCCTCTACCATTACACTCTGGACAATGAGAGTAGCACCTCTATATGATTCCGCGGCCTCTAGTTTCAAACTCTGTTCATCCATTTCACTTAAAACAATCAAAACCTCAGACGAGCGGAGCCTAAAAGTTGGTTAAGCTCTCTAAGTCTTAGAACCGCGCCCAAAAGATCTGACTCCGGAGATGCAAATCTTACCCGGTTCTGATATTTTTTTCATAGGCCACAACACTACGCTCTTAAACTTGGCTGCTTCTAATATAAGCGAAAGCTACTATTAATCAATACTTTCCTATAAGATTATCTTAAGACCCAAGCGACTCCTAGCAAATCTTTATTCTTAGACCAAGAAAAGCCTTAGGTTTCACTTGAACCATCCCCCCTGTGGAAGATCTTCCCAAGTTTTACCCCTCTTGTTCTAAAGTTTGAGTTAGAGATTCTCCGAAACGTCAGCGGCCGGGAAGTAAAAGATTGTCTAATTATGTTCTGTTCCAGCCTCTTTACTTAAAAAACAGTCATTAAGATCATTCACCAACAGATTAATTATAATAAAATATATACTTAATCCATCGTACACTCTCATACCACCATCAAACAGCCATAGATCAATTCATACTGTACCCACTTGATACCGGCTCACTAGATCGAAACTCCACGACTGGGACTCTGCCAAACCTCGATAGACTGTTGATCCTTTCGGGTCACAAACATTTTGTTCCCTCCAAACGCTAATCCAGTTATCTTGTTTTCTCCTGAATCCACCGCAAACGAGTTCTTCCTAAAAACCCTCTCTTCCAATACATCCCGGCTCGCATTCCCTACCAAACCCGTAATCACTTCAGACCAAAGCTCAATCCCGTTACCTTTACTACAAAACACATGATTCCCATAGCTCTCTATCTTACACCCAACTCCTTTTCTCTCATTCAAGCTTCTCTTCTTCTCTTCTCCTAGACAAACCCATGGATGATCCTTACCTCCTAAACTCCTCAAATCCGTGTAGTAAACCTCCCCTGAAGTCACACCCACCTTGTAAACCGCCGAGAGATTCTCCGAGACAGTGACATCGGAGAAACAATCCTGCGTCTCCTTAATCTCCCAAACCATATTCCTCGACCTAACATCCCAAAACCGTACGTGACCACTCACACCAGATGGACTAGCATGAGAGCCAGAGACCATCAACAAGTTACAGCTCTGAACCCATCTCAACTTAGTCGAGGGGATTGCAGAATCACTACCAGCACCGTAGATATCGCAACGATCGATCTCTAACACAGGTAACAAGGTGGGAAGATCGTACACCATTATCGAATTCGAGTTCCTTCTGCTAGATTCAAAGCTAGTGAATAGAAACTCAGAGGAAGAACCTATGGCTTGAACCGTTGAGCTAGTCACGTTCTCCCAGTTCAGAGTCGTGCGTACGAGTCCGCCTTTTTCGAGATCGATGATCTGCAAGCCTGGGAAGTCGGTGGCTCCGGCTGCTAAAACTCCCGGAGAGATCTCTAGAAGTGAATCCACCGCGGAGAAACTCGTCAGCACCGTTGATTTCCGCCGTAACGACCAATCGAACGAGGTGATTTTGCTTCCGTGAGCCACGTGGAGGCCTCCGCCGTTACCAGTTGGAGTGATTGTCGACGGAGAATCTCGACCGTTCAATGGGAGGATTACGGATTTGCAGAGATCGAACGCCTCGAACTGCGACGGATTCGAGAGAGAATCGATCAGGAACGACTCGATTCCGTAGTATCTAGACTCTTCGATCAGATCTCGAACGTCAAAGGAGGTTGATCTCGCGGGAAGGTTCCCGGTACGGAGGATGTAGAGAAGGACGGAGAACAAACCGGGATCTCGATCGACGAAACGAGTAGACTCAGTGGCGAGTTGGGAGAGAAGAGAATCGGTTCCGGCTAAAGTTAGGGTTTGTTTCGTCGTCTGGAATATTCGGCCTCCAACGTTGATGGAGACTACGTTCGATTCATGAGCGATGGCCGGAAAATTCATCGGAGCAAATCACAAAACCTTCACGCAGAGAGAAGAGTTGAACTTTCTACTAACCAGAAGGTCAACGGTCAACGATTAAGATAAGACTATCGAACCAATAAACGGTATAAACCGGTATGACCCGTTAAATCGTGAAGATTTAACAATTCGGTACAGTTTAACAATGTCCATAACCGGTAATTCTTCAAAAGCTAAAGATCATCGAACCAATGATCTATCTAAACCGGAATGACAGGTTTATTTGAAATTGGAAAGATTTAACAATACGGTTCGGTCTAATTAATGTACACAAACGTCCGGAACCGGTACATTTAAACAGGCGAACAAACACAAAGGGAGAAACAGCAGACAACTTTCACAGTTCAGCAGCTTATAAGCATAAATAGAAATGCATGATCGATTCATATACATTAAAAACCAAGTCGTCTACCAAATCCAGGTTTAAGGATCTGGGTTGCCTGCAATTGCAACATCATCTTCATTGTCATCAGAACCATATTCGTCATCACTTAGTTCTTCATCGCTAGACTTATCTTCTGAACCTTCCCCTGGTTTTGCATACTTCTCACAGTATTCTGAAACCGAGCAAAAACCAAACATCACACAATCAAAATGACCTATCAAACTTCCTTAACCATATTGTTTATATTCACCTCTTTTGTTAAATATAACACAATGATTCTAAACTCTAATATGATCAGAAACTTTTTTATTCATCATGAACTTACTCAAAGACGGGTTTATATAGTGTTTTAATCAATCGTTTGAAGAAAATTGCATAGCTGCGAGGCTTTACCAAAATTTCAGTTCTCACACATTAACTAAGCAAAAGCTATAATCGATTAGAACGAAGTCTTAACACGCTAACAACAAGTTGAAGATGGTAATTAAAGAAAAAAACTTGAAGAAACTGGACAGTATTACTAGAAGAGTATGGTTGAATATACCTTTAACTCGTAGTTCATAAGTAGGACGATCACGCATCATCAATGCGGCAGCTTCTCCATTCAATGGGTCAGATGGGTTTGGATACAAAAGAAGCTGAGGAAGAAATGTCTCAAACACATTCACAAGGTCTGAAACAAAATAACCAAAATCCAAAAACATTAAAAAAAAAAAGAAGGTTAAAACCACTGAAAATGGGATCTATTTAAATTTGGCACAACATACCAAACATGGGACTCCAAGTCTGGTTGATCACATCTAAACAAACAGAACCGGACCTACACAAACAAGAAGATGTAGAAGATTCTCAAGATGAGGCAGTGTCCAAATAAATAATAATGGAGAAGAAGAAGAAACTGACAGTTCATCAACATTAGGGTGATAAATCTTGGTGATGAAACCAACAGAAGGAGATTTGTAAGGATAAGCATCTGGAAGCTCAACTCTTATCTTCCACACTCCTCCTTCATACAAACCTATCAGATCACAACAACAAAACAATAATTGTTTGGTAAAAAACTTTATCAAAACCACACACAGATCAGAACAACAAGAAAGGCTTTGGCAAAATCAATCTTTAGAAATCATGGATGATTTGCAAAACCCTATCATCATCATCAATCATAAGCACCAACCAGTATTTGATTAAGATATGAATTAAAAAAAAAAAGAGAGAGAATGAAATCATACTGTCTTTAGGGCCATTGAATTCAACAAAGAACTCTTGCATGCCATCGTTGATCGTCTCCACTTTATAATCGCTCATCATCCTTGGAGACAAAGATCCAATTCATTCAACCCCAAATCAAACTTAACTTTATTTAAAAAAAAAAAAAATCAAATTCATCAGAAAAGGAGTATAAAAAGGATTACAGCTTCATCATATCCATTTCTCTGCGTTTGCTCGGAGAAGACATCTCTCTTTTTCTCTTCTTCTCGGGTGTGTCTTTGTTCTTCCGGATTCGAGTGAAGATGATGAAAAGAAATGTGTGAGAGAAAACTTAAAAAAAAAGGATAGATTTTCTTTTTTAATTTCTTTAAGAAATATATATCTTTTCACGAACGCCGATGATGGAGTGAAGCGAAGACCGTATCCTTTATATATTAGAAGATAGAGATCACTACAACTTGTTCTGTCGGTAAATATATGTTATGATGCAGTTTCAGTGAATCTATTTTTTTCTTTTGCTTTTCAAATTTACGTTCTCCCAAAGTAACAATTAAAGTTGATGCAATATTTTCATTAATGTTTCAGCTCGATTTTATTAAAACTTTACATATTCACGGAATAGTATACTTCACCGATTCTCATAAAATTATTGATAAATGATACTACTATAAATAATAAAATAAAATAGACATAATTTAGTGGTGTAATAGGGTCCAAAGTAGACGTCTTTTGAGACAGGTACGTGTACGAGAACTATGTTGGCTACTGTCAGATCTTATTTTCAGTAATTTAACCACATCGAGTAGTTTTTTCTTTTTGAGCAACTTTCTGTAACATTTAACCAAATCTATCACGTTAAACAAGAGACAATTATACATGTTTTCGGGAATGTAAATAAGATAAGATTAAAAAAAAAACATACACTACAAATATTTTATTATGTTACAAAACGGTAAAAACTAAGTAAATAATCGCTAAACTAAACACTAACCGTAATAACCCAATTCCAATTTGATTACTATTTTCTTTTTCTAAAACCGAATAAAAGTAACGGAATCGAACCCAAGTTGTAACCACAGCTTAAACACTCCTAAGATAACCTATTAAAAATAGAACATATACAAGAACAAGAGCTTCGTTTTTTTTTTTGGTTTATTCACAGAGGCGAATCTTAAAGCATAAAAACACCCTAATTCTTATCTTTAATAGTCTTTGTAGACGATTTTAAACGTCTGTACAAGCATACATATATATCAACACTAATGTGTAATTTGCAACTTGTGAATCAAGAACGTTACTGTTGTGTATTTTCTTACCATCTTTCTTTTCTTTTCTTTTATCTTTCAGAGGCGAAACGAGTCTTCTAAGCTGTGGTACTTGCAGGTTGCTAGTCGAGGGGAGAGTCGAACACCATTTCCTGCAAAACAAACGGGCCCTCACTAAGACACAGCCTGGGAAGTAAAAACAAAAACGTCGGGGCAGACACAACCAAAGAGAGTTCAAAACATACCTTGTTGCAGACGGGGCAAGTTTCACTTCTCTCCATCCATTCTAGAATGCATGCCAGGTGAAAATGGTGCTCACATTTGGCTAGAAGTTTCGGGTTATCCATATCATATTCTGAATCAATAACAGAGACAAGATATATAAACCATTCACATTCATACAATCTTGGAGAGATGTACAGAAGGCAAAAAGACATTACCTTCCAAACATATGGGACAATCCTCCTCTTCCTCTATTGGTACAAAGACGTCTTTTGATAGCTTCTTCGGGTCTATATCTTCAGTAGATTCAAGACCACTCTCCGTTTGTGGTTTGCTTTCTGTTTCTTTACACGGGCATGTAGTTGGAACTCCGAGAGTGATACCGTCCACTGTTTCTTGAGCTGACTCAGTATTAGCAGTTTCAACTGAAACTTCTCTTATATCAACACAAGCAGTCTCTTCACCGTTTCCTGGTGTCTGAGGAACACCTATAGCCACATCGAAAGGAATAGGGAGTGGTGGGGGTATATAAGCATCAGGAGATGAAGTCTCTAAGTTTGTGTCAACTACAACAACACCAGAGGAGATTGCAGAGGAAGTCCTGTTAAGAGCAGAAGATAAAGGAACACGCTCTTCGGTTGCTCTCGGATACTGCATAGACAAAGTTAGAAACCTGTTATTTAACATGAGAATAAAAAAAGACGGGAATAAGGGGAGGTTGAAGAAGCATGGTGAGACTAACGTAATAGTAGGGAGGTCCATTATCAAGAACAGCTCTTCTTGAAGAAGAACAACAACAGCAGCCTCCCATTATGTTTTTTTTTTTTGTGTGTTCTTTATCAAAATTCCAAAAACCGAAGACTCTTCATCTATGCTAACCTACAAGGAGTGTAAAAGGACATGAAACAAATTAGATTCTGATGAAATGATCCGCCAGAAACTGAAACAACAAGCTTTGTTGTTTTTAATATCAGTTTCAGCTGTCTACACAGACAGGTTTACACTTCTATAAAACCAAACCAATCAAGCACAACGCCATCAACACACAACTACAAGAGTCTAAATTACAAAACAATAATCCAATGACAAGAACATGGAGAGAATGATGTCAGAGATTAAGCCTAATGTGCATCTACTGAATCAGGAGAAGGCCAAAATTTGAAATATATTTAGCACCATCAACACACATACAACGTAGAGTGACTTTTATACTAAACCGTAAACACAAAAGCCACTACTAGAAACTCTACTCAAACTCCTCAGCTCACACAAGAAATAAAAGAACCAAAGAAGAGGTAGCTACGACGTTTCACAACCCCCTAAAACCCTAAACCGAAACCTTGTCAAAATCATCGGAATCCCAGAACCTAGCAAGAGCAAAAACGGATCTAAACAGTCAAAACCCACACCAAATCAACTTCTAAGACTAGAGAGATTCAACAATGATTAATCAGTAGCAAGCAAGATCAAAGAGCATAGATACAAGAGGAACCGATCACCTTTCCCGAGATTGAATCAGGAAGAGGAAGTTCAAAATCTCAAAATCAAAAGAGAGAGAGAGAGTTTTTACTCTTCTTTTTGTCGAGGAGAAACCTTTTTCGTCCCCTCTCTGCTTTTGCGCTGCTGTTTATCGTGCGCTCTATCAAGCTCACTTTCCTACACAAAAATACAATACTCACCTCTTATTATAATAGAGTTATTAATTAATTAATTCCCTGCTTAATAAACTGATATTTAAAAGAATTTGTTCTTCAATTTATTAATAAGACGAAGAAGCATATTACTATCATATTCTCATTACAATTGTGACCAAACTAATGTTTCCATCTTTTAGTTTTGAGGTTAGAGGTCTCGTCCTAAACTTCATATTTCTAATATTGGTCACAAATTAAGAGTGTCAATTAAAATATTTTTAAACATCTTAAAAACATTCACTACAAGAAAACATCGTTATTCTGAGGGACATACCGAGGGAAACTGAGTTCCTCGGAATTTTCTGAGGAAAAACCGAGGAAATACCGAGGAAAGAAAGAAATGTGGTTTCCTCGGAATTTCCTCGGAAATTTCCGAGGAAATTCCGAGGAACACCAAGTTCCTCGGAATTTTCCGAGGAAATACCGAGGAAACATGGTTCGTCGGAAAAAACCGACGGTTATTTCAAAAATTCCGAGGACTTTATGTAGCCGTTAGAGAGCCGTTGGGGGAATTTTAAAAATTCCGAGGAAATTCCGAGGAAGTGTCGATTCTCCTCGGAATTTCCTCGGAATTTCCTCAGTATGTCGGCAGGATTTCATCTATAAATTCAGCCACCCCTCTTCCTCTTCATTCCACTCCATTTCTTCTTCTTCCCTCCTACTATCACGAATTTGGTTTCAAAAAAACATGTCTTCTTCAAATTATTTTCGTTCTTGGATCGATCGACCTCATTTGGATCCGGACACGAGATTGCTTACGGAAGAATACCAACGAGGTATAACCGAATTCATGGGGTTAGTTCGCCGACAACCGGAAGCAGAAACAGGTAAGTTAAGATGTCCTTGCTCTAATTGTAAAAATAGAAAGGTTATTAAAGAGTGGGATGTTTGGACTCATCTATATTTGAGTGGGTTTACACGAAGTTACAAAATTTGGTATCATCATGGGGAAACTAATTATGAACTTGGTAGTAGTAGCGAACCTCAGCCGGCGGTTAGATTAGAAGAACCTATTAGAACGGATGTAGATTATGGTGTAGGTACTGAGCATATGGTAAATGATCATTTTAGAGGGGAAGATTTACCCAATGCAGAAGCTAGGAGATTTTATGATATGTTGGATGCTGGAAAGCAACCATTGTACGAAGGTTGCAGAGATGGTCATTCAGCTTTATCAGGAGATGATGTATACGTTCGGGGATATGCATTCACAACTGAAAAGAGGAGACGTTCGCGTACGACCTATGATGCTGGTGTTTGTTCTGCATCAGGAGATGATGTATACTACGGACACATACGTGAGATTATGGAAATCAAGTATTTGGGCATGCTTGGCTTGCGCTGTACTGTTTTCTATTGTGATTGGCACGACAACACTCCAGATCGAGGTGTGAGAACAGATGCATTTGGTGTTACATCAGTACATTCGAGGCGAAAGCTGCAATATTATGATCCTTTCATTCTTGCTTCTCAGGCCGATCAGGTAAGTAAATGTTAATTATTCAGAATGATTGATCATAATTTATATTTTTACTAATAATTTTTTAAATGTTACAGGTTTGTTATATCAAGTACCCCCGGATAAGGAACAGAGATGATCCATGGGTTACTGTTACAAGACTCAACCCGAGAGGCCGAGTTCAGGGAAGTTCTGAGCTGGAAGACCCACTACAACCAATCACATCCGGTAACTTAAGTGCTGCAGAAGATGTAGCTGAAGGTGGCCTTGTAGTCGATTTAACCGACTTCGCAGAGGAAGCTGTCGTTCACGCAGAGAATGAACCAGTTATTGGAGAGTTTCACCAAGATCCAGATTCAGATTCATCCGGTGATGACGACTCGGAAACAGACTAGTTTTTTTTTTTTTTTTTTAAACGGAAAATTCCGAGGAAATTCCGAGGAACATGGGTTTTTCAGTAAAAAACCTCTTGTTCCTCGGAATTTCCTCGGAATTTTCCGAGGAAATTCCGAGGAACAGGGATTTTTCATACCCAGATCACAGTTCCTCGGAATTTCCTCGGAATTGTCCGAGGGAAATTCCGAGGAAAGGTACAATTTTCAGGGTTTCCTCAGAATTTCCTCAGAAAATTCCGAGGAAATTCCGAGGAACAAGAAGTTTTTAACCGAAAACAAGGGTTTTGCGGATTGATTAACACATATATAACCTTCATTAAGTGGTTTTTAACCAGATTATGAATTTAAATTAGGTGTTTTTAGACGATAATAAACAATTTTACGATTGCATGAATGAAAACCACACAACATAAGAGAAACACTTATGCACTTTAATAAACGTTAAAGGGAATACTTACAATTATTTATGAAATTTTCTTATTTCATGGTTTATGATCATCTATACAAAGAATCCTCAATGGTATGCATTACATTTGTATAAAAAATGAAATACGGCCCAAAAATTTGAGGTTTTGAAACCCCAAAACCCTGTTCCTCGGAATTTCCTCGGAATTTTCCGAGGAAATTCCGAGGAACAGGGATTTTTTATACCCAGATCCCCTGTTCCTCGGAATCTCCTCGGAATT
The DNA here is from genome assembly GCA_905132885.1 of Moricandia moricandioides. Classification (NCBI taxonomy): domain Eukaryota; kingdom Viridiplantae; phylum Streptophyta; class Magnoliopsida; order Brassicales; family Brassicaceae; genus Moricandia; species Moricandia moricandioides. The sequence goes on from CAJHQQ010001351.1 coordinate 45,004, forward strand.
TTCTGAGGAAATTCCGAGGGAATGTTACAATTTTCAGGGTTTCCTCAGAATTTTCCTCGGAAAATTCCGAGGAAATTCCGAGGAACAAGATGTTTTTTAACCGAAAACAAGGTTTTTGCGGATTGATTAACACATATATAACCTTCATTAAGTGTCTTAACCAGATTATGAATTTAAATTTGGTGTTTTAGACGATAACAAACAATTTTACGATTGCATGAATGAAAACCACACAACATAAGAGAAACACTTATACACTTTAATAAACGTTAAAGGAAATACTTACAATTATTTATGAAATTTTCTTATTTTATTGGTTTATGATCATCTATACAAAGAATCCTCAATGGTATGCATTACATTTGTATAAAAAATGAAATACGGCCCAAAAATTTGAGGTTTTGAAACCCCAAACCCTTGTTCCTCGGAATGTCCTCGGAATTTTCCGAGGAATTCCGAGGAACAGGGAATTTTCATACCCAGAACCCTAGTTCCTCGGAATTTCCTCGGAATTTTCCGAGGAAATTCCGAGGAACAGGGATTTTCACACCCAGAACCCTAGTTCCTCGGAATTTCCTCGGAATTTTCCGAGGAAATTCCGAGGAACATGGAATTTTCGTACCCAGAACCTAGTTCCTCGGAATTTCCTCGGAAAATTCCGAGGATATTCCGAGGAACAGGGAATTTTCATACCCGGGAAGCCAATCCGCGTGAAAATTTTCGCGAACCCTAAGTTAATTATTCCGACGGAATTCCGACGACCCCGTGTCCGTCGGAATTCTTAAATACAAAACACAACACTTCTCTTCTTCTTCTCCGCCGCATCTCTCATTTCTCTCATCCCTCTCTTTGTCTCCGATCTCTCTCAACACCACCCGGCGATTCCGACTACCCAACCCCACATCTCTATTCCAACTCCAAAATCATGTAAGAATCTATGTAAACCTTGTATTTTTCAATTTCTTAGGGTTTGTGAGATTAGATTTTCGGATTATAGGTTGTTTGATAGATAGTTTAGGATTGAATGGATAGTTTAAGTTAGGATTGTGGGGTTGATTGTTGTTTTAGTTTTTTTTTGGAATTATCTTTGTATTTTAAAACGTTTTTTGTTTTTTTTAAATCGTTTTTTGATTTTTAAAACGTTTTTCTATTTTTAAAAACGTTTTTAAATTATTAAAAATATTTATAGTCGATTTATAACTATTTTAAAAATATTTTTGTAATTATTAACTATTTTAAAATGTTTTTAAAACGTTTTTGTATTTTTAAAACGTTTTTTGAATTTTAAAAACGTTTTTCTATTTTTAAAAACGTTTTTCAATTTTTAAAAATATGTATAAACGATTTATAACTATTTTAAAAATATGTTTGTAGTTATTAACTATTTTAAAACGTTTTTTGTATTTTTAAAACGTTTTTTCATTTTTAAAAACGTTTTTTTATTTTTAAAATCGTTTTTCAATTTTTAAAAATATTTATAAACGATTTATAAGTATTTTAAAAATATTAAATTATTTTTGTAATTATTAAACTATTTTTGTAATTATATATATAAATCATGTATAATAATAACTATTTAAAACAAAATATTAAAATATTTTTTTTAATTATTAAAAAAAACATTTTTAATATCTATAAAACTATTATTGTGATTAAAAACTATTATTTGGGATTTTTTTATAAAAAAAAATATATATATATATATACAGGTCTCATGATGATCAGAGCCGACCTCGACAGCGTCGCAGTCGTGGTGGTACGGGGAGCCACTCCATTCAGGGTTCCGTATCGCCCCATAGCTCTTACCATACATCTCCCTCTCCAATTCCCTCTCATGCTCCTCCCGCTCCCATTGGTGCACCCACTCCTACTCCTGCTCCAGAGGGTCCTCCGGGAGTGATGAGAGTTGCGGAGTTTGTTCGACAGCCCGGTCGTGACCATCTTCCTTATCTCACTCCGTATCCACATGGACGGGGTCAAACATGGTAATTAAATTGTTTTTTTCATTAAAATTTGATTCATTTTTAATAATTTGTTCTTTTTATTAGGTTCAACCGATCCTCGAACGGGATCAGCGCATGGATCAACCGTATGATGTACTCGGCCCTCGACAAGGGACATCCGACTTTCACCGACTTCCCTGTCGACAAGCAGCATCTGTGGTTTCAACAGTTTGCGGTAAGTATTCTAATTTTTTTACTTATATTTTTAATCTTTAATATAAATTTTTTACTAATATTGTTTTATTTTCAGCAAGAATTCAACTGGAATGCCGATGAAACTTTGTATATCTATCACCACTTCGTCCATAAAGTTATGGAGAACTATGGGAAGCAGATCCACGAGTGGAAGAAGAAGTGGGGAAATAAACAAGGTTCGTTTTCATTTATTAAACAATATTTTAATATAATAAAATATATTTTTTTATTTAACAATTTTTTTTTATTAAAAGGTCCCAAAGTCGATGAACCCCACGGTCTGGCAGGAGTTGGGTGTGCATTGGAGTAAGAATGAGACGAAACAAACATCTTCCACCAACTCCACCAACCGCATGAGCGACCGTAAAGGGAAGGGCATCTTCAAGCATAACTTGGGTGCTCAATCTATTGCCACTCTCGGGGATCGCATGGTAAGCTAGTCTTTTTTTATTCTATTAGTTAAGTTTTTAAATTTTATTTTTGTGCATTTCTTCTAATTACTAATGTTTGTTTAATTTATGTTTTTTTTCAAGGCGGAAGAAAATGAGGGCGAGCCGGTTGATGATCTCGCCCTAATGAAGAGGGCGTATACCAACAAGAAGACCGGCGAGATTGATGATGGTGTTGTGAAGGATGTGGTCACCCTTATCGACACTCAGCTGGAAGACGAAGTGTCTCAACTTCAAACCGAGGATGACGATTCGACGGGTTCGACCTACTTGCCTCGGGTTCGGATCAACGAAATCGTTGAATCGGTAAGTTCTTTTTTAAAAGTTCAATTCATCTTTTCTATTATTTAAATTTGGCACTTTTCTATTTCAGTCGGTTCCAAAGAAGAAGGGCCGTTTGTTCGGTTTGGGTCGTCGGTCCCGGTCGGTTCCGTCTTCTGCTGCACCACCGCCATTTGTTGATCCAGAAGTACTAATGGGTCAGTTGCAAGACAAAGATGATCGAATATCTGCGTTGGAGACCCAGATGGCGACTCAACAGGCGGGCTTTGAGGCACAGAGGAGGCTGAACGAGCAAATGATGGAGATGATGAGGAGGTTGCACCCAAACGAGGTGTTCCCGAGCATGCCAGACCCGAATTCCCAAAACCCGTAGTTTTTTTTTCAAAAACTCTGAATGTTTTATTTTTATTTGTATGACTTTGAATTTTATATAATATGTTTTTAATTTTAATTTTAATTTTATATTTTTGAATTTAAATTTCAAAAATTTAATTTTTTTAAAAAAAATATTCTTTTGGGATATTCCGAGGAACAGTGTCCCTCGGAATTTTCCGAGGAAAAGATCCCTCGGAAAATTCCGAGGAAAAGATCCCTCGGAAAATTCCGAGGAATAGAATCCCTCGGAATTTTCCGAGGAACATGTCCCTCGGAATTTTCCGAGGGATCTTTTCCTCGGAAAATTCCGAGGGACACTGTTCCTCGGAATTTTCCGAGGGACATTTTCCTCGGAAAATTCCGAGGGACTCTGTTCCTCGGAATTTTCGGAAGTTTCCGAGGGACCTGTTCCCTCGGAATTATCCGAGGACAATGTTCCTCGAAAAATTCTGAGGGACTTTGTTCCTCGGAAAATTCCGAGGGACATGTTCCTCGGAATTTTCCGAGGACTTTTCCGACGAACAGCCGTCCTCAAAGTTTCCTCGGAATATTGTTTCCTCGGAATTCCGTCAGAATTTTCCGAGGAAATTCCGAGGGAAAATGAAATTCCGAGGAGTTTTTTCCGAGGACATATTTCCTCGGTATGTCGTCGGAATTCCTTTATTCCGACGACTTACCGACGATTTCGGCCCTCGGAATGAGCCTGTTTTCTTGTAGTGATTGTTATCGTTTCATCGGCTTTTTACAATTGTATCAGAATATGCATCTGACTCAAGTTATGACTTAGATGTGGCAATGGAAAAGTCCTGTGTGGACTGATGATGTATTCCATGTCGAGAAGAGAATCAGCTACTGCTTATAACAAGGTTTGAGACGAGAAATATAGTCAATGTCAAAACATATTTTTTGCGGTCAAAACATAGTCAATCGCAAACTACAGCAAAGTATCATTTGGCATTGTATAGTATCAATTCTTTCACACTGTTTCAAATTAAGGTATGTAGATGATGTTAAAAATAAACAAAAGTTCATTTCCATTATGCAAAAAAAAATTACTAAGAATATCACAAGTTAGATACTTTTTTTTTTAAATATCCTTAATAGAAATATATATTAATATTTGTATTTATATTTTAATAATTATTGTTTAGAGTTTTTGGCGAAAAAACACAATTTTGCCATTTTAGCAGAAAAACACGATTTTACTGTTTTGACTGGAAAACTCGATTTTACGATTTTTTTTTCATTTATATGATGATATCTTAAGTTTTTAAAATGTAATTTTTTGGTTAAAAATAATATATAAATATTTGTTTGCATATATGAAAATTAAGTAGGTTAATTCTGGTACCAGACATAACCCTTAATTAAAACAAATTAAAATATAGTTGAATTAAAATATGATTAAATTTATTTTAAACAAAAAAAAGATTGAGACCCTGAACTTAATATCTTTAGATTTAGTTTTAAACGACTGTGACTGATTTTTTTATAAATATTTAGAAAATTAATTGAATATATCTCATCGTAAATTTTAAATTATTTTTGAAAATAATTATTAATTAATGGTAAATCAGAATAGGCCCATAGTAAAGCCCATATTTGATCCGTTAAATGGAAGAGCTTGTCTCGTCCGTTTAACCTTCTCTTCGTCGTTGTCATCAAAACCAGTCACAGACTCCCTCGTTTCGAAACAGAAAGAACCGACCCGAATCCAAATCCAAATCCAAATCCAAATCGGAATCTTCTCCGGCGTCCCGGCTCGATTCGACGTATTACCTACCACGGAATTCCACGCCGCCGTGCTGTTCTCCGAATCGATTCAGTTAAGATGGGAAACGGTAATCATCTGATTTTTTTTTGGTAGTTTCTCGAATTATCTGGAAGAACATATATATGGAACACTTGTTTTATTTGTTCAGGTGAAAGAGGAAGATCTAGCAAGAAGATGAAGTACGGTGGAAAGGTCCGTGCTTCCCTTGGAATCAATCACTTTTAATAGCCTCTTTCTCAATGTTAATTCACTGTATGTCAGGATGATCAAAGGATGAAGAACATCCAAAATGAAGAATACTACCTGGGTGACGATGCTGATGAAGATTCTCGTGATGGTAAAACTTTACTTCTTGGAACAAAATGAAGAGGCACTATTAATGGTTTCTTTTTTTTGGTAGGTGAAGGAGAGAAGATGAGTACTGATTTTAGCAAATTGGAGTTGAAGCCAGATCATGCCAACAGACCCTTGTGGGCTTGTGCTGATGGAAGGATTTTCTTGGAAACTTTCTCTCCTCTTTACAAGCAAGCTTATGACTTTCTTATCGCCATTGCTGAACCCGTTTGCAGGTGCCTCATTTATGATTTTGTTATGAGTGGTCTTCAGTGAAAGCCGTTCTTCGTTTATGTCTTGTTTTTTGGGTTGATCTTGTTTTGTTATTTCAGGCCAGAGTCAATGCACGAATATAATTTAACACCTCACTCTCTGTATGCTGCTGTTTCCGTTGGTCTTGAGACCGAAACTATCATATCCGTTTTGAATAAGCTGTCTAAGACTAAGCTACCCAAGGATATGATCGATTTCATCAATGCTTCTACTGCAAATTACGGCAAAGTGAAGCTGGTTTTGAAAAAGAATCGGTATTTTATTGAATCCCCTTTCCCTGAGGTAAGTTCATAAGTCTTACCCTCTTTTCTCTGGTCTTGTGTATTTGGATATTGGTTTCGATTCTCCATTGCTAAATTTTATTCTTTAAAAAAAATCGATCTCAGGTGCTGAAAAAGCTTGGCAATGATGTTGTTATAAGCAAAGCTAGATTTTATGAGGTACGTTGAACTCTTCCATTTAGTGTATCTTTTGTCACCAATCCCAGATATCTCAGGTTCTTCGTGTTTTTATTCTTAAGTTCTTTGGAACTCTGTTTCCAGTTGTTAAATAGACTTGATTAACCTTCTTCTTAAACCCCTTGATTCACTGAATGTTGGATTCTTATACCATTGCGTTCTCCACTGTATGTCGAACTAAGTTAGATTAACTTTTTTTGCTAGCCATATGGCGGTGATGGATTCACAGTCGGCAAAACAAGCGGTGAACTTGAAGCAGGACCTGGGGAGCTGTTGAATGCAGCAGAATTGGCAGCTGCTGCAGAAGAGAAAGAAACTCACTCATTTGAGATAGATCCTGCACTGGTAAATTTCCCCAATGGGTGTCTGAAATGGCGTCTTAGTGAGTTTTGTAATGTTAGGTGGTCTTTACTTAACTGGCATTTGTTCATGTTCTTTTACACTTCATGTGTAGGTGGAGACTGTAAAGCAGCGTTGCTTGCCAAGTGAATTGAATTACCCTATGTTAGAGGAATATGACTTCAGGAACGACAACGTGAGTTAAAAAAATACACTTACAGGCCTATTTTTTTCTTAACATATGATATGCAATACATGTTCATGATTGTTGAATGATGGTCTCTATCAGGTTAATCCTGATCTTGACATGGAACTGAAGCCCCATGCTCAGCCGAGGCCCTACCAGGAAAAAAGTTTGAGCAAAATGTTTGGGAACGGTATAACTGTCTTCGTTTCTTTTCTTTTTATACCGCATTTGCTTAACTTATGGGATATTTATATTTGTATCTAGAATATATCTTCGTGATTTTTTTTTGAAAGAATGTGACCAATCTAGAATCTTGATTTTGCAGGAAGAGCAAGATCTGGGATTATAGTGTTACCTTGTGGTGCTGGTAAATCTCTAGTTGGTGTTTCTGCAGCTGCTCGTATAAAAAAGAGTTGTCTTTGTTTGGCTACGAATGCTGTCTCGGTGGATCAGTGGGCCTTCCAGTTCAAGTTGTGGTCTACTATAAGAGATGACCAAATATGCCGTTTCACTTCTGATAGTAAAGAACGATTCCGTGGAAATGCTGGTGTTGTGGTGACAACCTATAATATGGTTGCCTTTGGTGGTAAACGATCTGAGGAATCAGAGAAGATCATAGAAGAAATGAGGAACAGAGAGTGGGGGTTGTTGCTCATGGATGAGGTAATAAAATAGTTTTCAGTGTGATTTATGCATTTTGCGGAGAAGTTATATGATTCATTCAGATGATGTTTCCAGTGTTTAGCCAAGAATTCATTCAAGAATTGTGTTTTTAATAGGTGCATGTGGTTCCCGCACAAATGTTTAGGAAAGTCATTAGTATCACAAAATCTCACTGCAAGCTAGGACTTACAGCCACTCTTGTGAGAGAAGATGAAAAGATTACAGATTTGAACTTCCTCATTGGCCCGAAACTATATGAAGCCAATTGGCTAGATTTAGTTAAAGGAGGCTTTATTGCAAATGTTCAGTGTGCTGAAGTATGGTGTCCTATGACCAAAGAGTTTTTTGCAGAATATCTGAAGAAAGAAAACTCCAAGAAAAAACAGGTTCATGACTAAAAGCTTATCTACAATGTTCTCTGTTTTATTGTTGGATATCGAATCTTCATGTTTGGTTTGTCTAATGCAATAGAATCCATTGATTATATCCAGTCTGGAAGATTAAGATATTGTAAACCAGTTCAGTTGGTCTGACATGTACTTATATCTCGTCTTCTGGTATCTGCAGGCACTTTATGTCATGAACCCTAACAAGTTCAGAGCCTGTGAGTTTCTTATACGTTTCCATGAACAACAACGTGGGGATAAAATCATTGTCTTTGCAGACAATCTTTTTGCACTTACAGAGTATGCAATGAAACTCCGGAAACCGATGATTTATGGTGCAACCAGGTTCGTTAAAGAACTTGTATTGAAAACACACTCTTGCGTGATTCATTCAATTAATTAGCACTGATAGTTCTCCCTTTTCTTTAATCTGTAGCCATATCGAACGAACCAAAATTCTAGAGGCGTTTAAAACCAGTAAAGACGTGAACACAGTGTTCTTGTCAAAGGTATAGTATCATTTCTACATTTCCCTTAACTTGGAGTTATAGACATCTGTTTATTCCATGTTCACGAAGGAACTTAATAATAATGGATTGGTTTCTTTTTTGACGTCAGGTTGGTGATAACTCCATTGATATTCCTGAAGCTAATGTTATCATCCAGATTTCGTCACACGCTGGTTCCAGACGTCAAGAGGCTCAGCGTTTGGGTCGTATTCTTAGGGCCAAGGTTTGATTTTCACGTTGTGTCTCTCCTAGTTCCTTTTGGTTGATTCCAAGATACATAGTTTATAATTGGTCCATGATGAATAAAACCAGGGTAAAATTGAAGATAGAATGGCTGGTGGAAAAGAAGAGTACAATGCATTCTTCTACTCACTTGTTTCTACAGATACGCAGGTATACGAACAAACAGTTTTGAGTTTTTATGATCTCGGGAATTCCAAGTCCATGAAAAATTGCAGGAAATGTACTATTCAACGAAAAGACAACAGTTCTTGATCGACCAAGGTTACAGCTTCAAAGTTATAACAAGTCTTCCACCTGCTGATTCTGGTTCAAGCTTAAGCTACCACAGTCAAGAAGAACAATTATCCCTTCTCGCCAAGGTTTGTTCCCTCTCACATTCCACATTTGAAGCATTTCTATAATAAGTTATATTGTTAGTTGTTATTCTTAAGCAACTTTAAAGTCTCTTTATGAAACATTGGACACCAAACAAACGCAGTATTTAATCATTTGAGTCTGATATGTTCATGGTTTGTATGGATATTTGCACACAGGTGTTGAATGCTGGAGACGACTTGGTTGGTTTAGAGCAACTGGAAGAAGACACAGACGGAATGGCCTTGCAAGCAGCGAGACGGAGGAAGGGACTGATGAGTGAAATGTCGGGTGCAAAGGGATTTGTGTACCAGGAATTCAACTCTGGCCGTCACAAATCTTCTGGTCAGCAATCCAGGAAACCTAAAGACCCTACAAAACGACACCAACTCTTCAAGAAACGTTTCGTGTAACGCACACACACACACACAATGTAAACCAGAAAGAGGGGTTCGGAGCTCTCTTGTTCGCTGGTGTTTAGTTTGTTTTTTGAGTTGTAATAAGAAATTGTAACTTTTTGGAGAATTTCTCTTCATAACTTACTTGGTATTCTTTTTTGAAGGAAGAAGTGTTACTGACAAACAACAAGGTAAAGTGTTAACAGTTAAACAAAAAAGAGATCATCTTAAAATTTGGAAATAGTTTAGTATTTTTAGTAGAGAAATTAAGAATATTTCTAATCCAACTCTATTTTTTATTTTAAAATAAAGTAAAATAAAATATAAATTAAAAAAACATTTGAACACTACTCAATTTTCCACTTTTATAATAGAGTTTACTTCATAAATAGAGCAATTTACTTTTCGCTTGTTCTTCACTATAGAGTAAAAAATAAAATATGGTTTGAACATTTTTATTCCATATTTCATTTTACTTTATTTTTAAATTTTTTTTTTTACATCAGATATGCTCTAAAGTCCATCACTAATCCAAATGATGCATCTTAAAATTATTTTATAAATTAAATTTTATTTCAAAGTTAGCACATCATATTTAGAATTCCAAAGTAGCACAAACTACGGTAAAACAAAGAGAATGTAAAATCCATGAGGAAAGACTCCATCTTGATCATCTCCTATATTTCACCGTAATAAATAAAGACATCAAACTCTTAGAACATTGCAGGCTCAAATTATATCTGGGCCATTTGCATGCTCAACTTTTTGAAAACCAAAATATAGCGTCTATGTATATAAATTTTATAAATTAGACTCTTTTCACTAATAAATCCAAACTTTAGGACCTAAAATACAAAACAGTAAGTTACATGAAAAATACAAAACTAGTTAAAAAAAGCCGGGTCTGCATAGCATGAATCACAACAATTTATTTCCTTAAAGTTCTAATATTTCGTGTTTGATATCAAAGATGGTGTATTTTGGATGCTCTACATATTTGACAAAATTAGAGTTGGGAATTTTAATCATTACCTGAAAGATCTGTTCCATTTGCCGTGCAACAATGTGGTTGCGGGTCGGCCGGTTTAAACTATTACAACTGAGGGTGTGGGTGTAGGTACGGATTGAGAATATTTTATGCTGGGCGAGTGCAAATCTTTCAAATTTAAATTATGGTTACCTGCCAACCTGCAATAATTTAGAAAAGAAGATTTTCTTACATAAAATATTAAAAATTGTAAAATTTATTTATAAACGTATATTTTATATTTTTAATAAAAACAAATAAATATATATAAAATTATTATTTTATATTATTAGCATTACCTGTGGATCTCACTGGTCACCCGTTAATTTAAGTGGAATGGTATGCAGATTTAATATTTTTTTACTTGCGATTCAAGCAGGTTAATTTTTTTTAATATACCTACAGCAAAGTGGGTCATACTTAACAGGTTTGATCCGCTTCCTAGCACTAGGCAAAACGACATATAAATTGTAGCAGATATATGTGAAAAAGAGTTCAAGAAAACTGCATATTTCGCAAGACTCGACAATATTAGCTCACAAGTCACAACCGTGACAATATGTATTCCGCATGCAGCAGTGCATGACACACACAATTAGTGCTTAGCAAAAAAACTTACATTTGGTTTAGTATTTACCAATGTCAAGAAGTTGGAGATAGTAATTAAGCGCTTTATATAAGCCTCATGATTAATCGGATTATTCGAAGTCTATATGAGGATTAGATGTCAAAAAATTATTTTTTATTTATTAAATATTATATATTTAAATTAGATATTTTAAATTTTTAGGTTTAAATTTTTTTGGAAGTATTATGAAAACTAAATATACAAAAAAGAAAATTAGAAAAAAATATGGAATTAGACTAATATTGTTATTTGATTTAATTGATTTATACCAATTTAGATCAAATTAGACTAACTTAAACCGATCTTAACTGATTTAGAATGATTAAATCCATTTAAATCTCTTAAATTAAATTTTACAAAAATCGTTTTAGCTATAAATCGATTTTCTGTATAAATAATCGCGCACAGATGTCATCGGAATCAATTTTTAGAAAATTGTTGTTTACTTTTGTGGGTGAAAACAAGAAAAATTGTTGAATACACAAAAGTTAAGCAAATAGGATTACAGTTTTCAGTTTAAATCAGCTAGTATTCTATAATTTTGAAACGGTGATCAAGAAATAGAAAGTAACTTTTGAAATGTATGTGTATACATTTGAGTCTCCTTTTCTTTGGAAAAAAGGAAGAAGTTGGTAAGATACTCTTCAAGCTCATACAACGACAAAAATACAATTAATTATAAGAAAATGAATATATATTAAGGTTATTCCCAATTAATTATAAGATAAAATGAATATATATTAAGGTTATTCCCACGCTGGAGGAATATTATTTTTGTTCAGTTTCTATTTTATATGTATACGATACCACCTTTGTATTTTTATAAGCTAAACCTATAAAGGTCCATGCATGTAGGTAGCATTTTGACCACTTTTCAACGACATAAACTTATTAATTTCATAGATTAAGTCCTCAGGTTTATATTCTCTCCATGTATTTCTTTCTAGAATTAAAAAAATATTTCCCAAATTTATAAAATGCTTTTTAGCAAAAAAGAAGCCATCACTAAGAAGGTAAGTTGAATTAATCATAAAACTTAATTTCATCTAAAAAGATGAAAATTGTTCTCTCATTATGCTTTTCGATAAATGAAAAGCCAAACAGAAGAAGAAAAATATACATAACTATTTCCTTATGACAAGGGTTGAGCATTAATTAATTAAGGGCTACGGGAGGTTTCTTGGGTACATTAAGACATAACTGATATGTACATGTTAGAATGTTACTGATCTTCATAGACTATACTCACTTTTGAAAAGAAAATATTAAAAATATGCAGCTTTTGAGTTAAAGTAAGCAAAAAAAAAGTAGCCATCATATATAGTTCTATAGTTTACTCACTAGTAAATTATACTATAAAAGTGTTTTGGTATTTTAACGATAGAAAATCGATGTACGTAAATTATGCAATTTACATTTTTGTTCTTTAATTTGTGTCACCCTTTACCTCTAGTCAAGTGGAGCATAACAAAGAGAATAAATAAAGAATTTTCCGTAAAGAAGGACCAGATGGGAGATGTCAAAAAAAGGACCGGATGGGAGCTCAAATCATCATTACTTCCTTTAAGATCACAATTCAGAAAAAGTTATGTGGTATTTCCTTGTTCTTCTATCCAATGCTGGTCTAACAATTCCAATTTTTTATGATGCCTTGCGCTAACTTAAAATTTTGCGTTCGTATAATCCATGTAACTATTTTAATGGTTTATATATAACTAAAATTAAAATCATAATGTCCTAAGCGGTTGGTTCCTTGGCATATGTTCTGGACTAGTCCTGATTATATATATAGATATATGTTGTATTCTGAAAAGTGTGCATATATGTTGCATAATTTGTGTAACTATCTCAATATAATGAGAAGTTAAGAAAAAAACTATGTGGACATAATGCAGTAAAAAAAAACTATGTGAACATAATGGTAAGAATATTTTATGGTTGAGTTATATATATTTTATAGTCAAACTTGTATAGTTCCGTTAAAATGCTTTTGTATCGAGTATCGACATTCGACACTAATGTAAAGGCTTAAGCGATTGCATAGTATGCAAGTTAGGCATTTAAACATCACATAAAAATTGAAGTAAAACAAAGTGCCTATAAAAGTCATACTACTTGGCCTTTGTCAAAAAAAAAATATCATACTACTTGGCTAAAGAAAAAGGTTGCTGGACAAGCTGCTTGGTATCAAACTGAAAGATTCTTTTAGGTCATGTTTTCCTTAAAGAACCCTCCAAAAGTATTATTCTATTCTTTTTGCTCCATTGAAGTTCAGATCTCTTTACTTATGCCAATTTTTTTTTATATAAATGCCCAAGTTTGACACAATGATTAGTGAATGACGCAATTTTTTTGATTAATAAGTTAACACGGCAGCTAACACACAAAACCTTTCATATTTTTGAGTCTTCATTGTCGAATCCTTAGCCAATGGCTCTTCTTCTACTTTGGATGGTTTTCTGGCGACGTATGACGTATCAGTCTCCTCACAGCGGCGGATCTAGGTGTAGCAGGAAGGGGGCAGCTTCCCCCAGTAAAAAATAAAATAAAATTTAAATGCACCAAAAAGTATAATTATCTTCCAGCTTAGTTGGTCAAAACCTTTTCTTTGCACCCACTGAACCAAGGTTCAAAGAACCTTTTGCCTTTTGTCACTGTTTTTGCCCCCACTCATTATATTTTCTAGATCCACCACTGGTCTCTTGAAGTGAATATTGGCTTCAACTTGAATCTTTCTCTTTTGGTTTTATGCTCAGTTCCAATAAGCATAGATCTAGTAAGTGTGCAAAGAAATATGTTTTTTTTTATATTTTGGACTTTCAGATACAAATTTGCTATTTAGCATAATGCGATTCAATTTTTTTATCTATTAGTAGCGCATTACAAAGTACTGAAGCTAACATACTTATCAAAAACAAAACCACATTTTTAAACTTCTCAAAAGTTACATGTACATGCCAAAAGTGTTTGTTAAACCGTAGTATTATGACAACAAGGATGGATGATATTTCACAAGTATACGGTCAAATATAGATATCACACAAACCATCTATATTGTGACATAGGCATGATTAACCATTTATTTGGACTAGATATTAAATTGTTACAATCTTACTTTTGAGAAATTATATGTCTGCAAAATTAAAGAAAAAAATATTGGGTAAATCATTTTCTGTGACGAAACAATTGATGATGTTTTTTTCAAATGTTATTCAACAATACAACTTTGGCCATTTCAAGAATTATGATGAGTCCTAGTACATTCTCAAGACTATTGGTGAATTTTATTACAAATGAAAGTCTATCATCTTGTATGAATTTAATAGTATATTTGGAAAAGTAAAAATGCTAAACTATATAGCAATATTAATCCATATCCTCAAGACATTCTTCAATTAGCAAATGCAGAATCGGTAGATTCAACATATTTATGATCACGAATATGTCAAATCTATTTTTGTTTTGGTGAATTCGTTATAAATAAAAGTCTATCATCTTGTATGAATTTTATGGTATATTTGGAAATGTCAAAATACAAACTAAATAACAATATATTGATAGATACCCTCAAGATACTCTTCATTTAACAAATACATAATTGATGATCATGAATGAAGCACACACTTCAAAAACCGACATGTTAAAACAATCACATGCGCCTCAGGAGGAGGAAAGACATTAAACAACCAGAGTAGTAGGACGATAGTGTTATATGGAAGGTTCATGGAAAGAAAACGGAAAATTTTCAAAACAAAATCGTATAATACGCTCGAAGTTTAGAGAGATTATTGAGGGCAAAGAACATAATATCTGGCCTCCCACTATTGTACTTTGAATTTGAAACACTTATCTGAGCTATGGAATGCATGCTAACCTTCCAACAATTACTTAGTGATATTTGTGACAAATTGCTTTGGTTTGGTGAAGACATAAACAAAAGAATGACATCGTTTGCATTATACCTAGAAGATTTTTAAAATGCGAAGATAGATTAACATATTCGGATCTGTTGTGAAAGTATGGGGGAATGTATATATTCTTATTGATAATTGAATATGAGGTTTCCTTTATATAGGGGTTACAAATAGACCGTCATAAGATAAATGGAAAGATAACAATCATAATCCAACAAGGAAAAAGAAAACACAAAACCATAGAGAAAAGAAAAGATCATGGCCGGCTGGTTTAATCTTGGTCGGACCCAGTACGGTTCTATCCTTGTCGGCTGGTTCAACCCATATGTACCTTATGGTTATTGCATCCACATCAAATGGTTTATAACACTCCCCCTTGGATGTTATAACCATATAGAGCTTGTAATACGTTTGGTATGTTGCCTCATTAAAACCTCACCTGTAAAACTCTATTGGGATAAAACCATGGTCAGGAAAAATAGTACAACCGTATTACTCCCCCTGATGAATGCATCACTGAAGGTCTCTTAACCGACGCATTCCAATCTGATGTATAATTTTCTTCAATGTAGAAGTCGGTAATGCCTTAGTGAACAAATCGGCTGAATTCTCACTTGAACGTACTTGAGCCACTTGGACCTCTTTGGCTTTCTGCAACTCGTGGGTAAAGAAGAACTTGGGAAAAATGTGCTTCGTCCTGTCCCCTTTAATGTAACCATCTTTAAGCTGAGCATTGCATGCTGCATTGTCTTCATACATCATGGTAGGATCCTTGTCTTCAGACATCTCACAATCAGCTCAGGCATGTTGAGTCATTGACCTCAACAATACACACTCATGGCTTGCCTCATGTATTGCCAAAATATCGGCATGGTTAAATGATGTGGCCGAGATAGTTTGTTTCATGGAACGCCATGATATGGCCGTACCACCATGTGTGAAAACATAGCCTATCTGTGAACAAGCATTGTGTGGATCAGATAGATAACCTGCATCAACAAAACACACCAAACTTTCTTTGTTGTGGTTAATATAAAGCAAACCTAAATCTTTAGTTCCTCTAAAATAATGAAGAACATGTTAATCCCGTCCCAGTGCCTTTTGGTCGGACTAGAACTAAACCTAGATAGTAGGTTCACGGCAAAGGATATATCAAGCCGTGTGTGAGTTGCCAAATACATTAATGCTTCAATGGCACTGAGATATGACACTTCGGGACCAAGGACATTCTCATCGTCCATCTTGGGATGGAATGGGTCAGTGTCCAGACAAAGAGACATCACGACCATAGGGCTTGATTATGGGTGAGACTCAGCCATATTAAACCTCTCTAGTACCTTTTCTGTGTATGCCATTTGATGCACAAAGATTCCATTGTTTATGTACTCAAATTGTAATCTCAAACAAAATTTTATTTTGCCTAGGTCTTTCATTTCGAATTCTTTCTTTAGATATTCAACTGTTTGGGCAATCTCTCCAGAGGTTCCAAGGATGTTTAGATCATCCACATACACTGCTATAATCACAGAGCCCTTATTTTCGAATTTCTTTATGAATATGCATGGACTGATTGGATCATTTCTATATCCTTATTTCACTAGGTACTCACTCAATCTATTGTACCATATCCAGCCGGATTGTTTCAGTCCATATAGTGATTTGTTTAACTTTATGCAGTGTTGATCTCGAGAGCTCTCTTTGTTTTTCAATTCAATATCCTCGGGGATTTTCATATAGATGTCATTATCCAGTAGACCATATAAATATGCGGTTACAACATCCATTAACCGCAAATCTAATTTTTCTCTTATGGCTAGACTTATCAGGAATCTAAAAGTAGTTGCATCCACCACAGGGGAATACGTTTTCTCAAAATCGATTCCTAGTCTCTGTGAGAATCCTTGTGCAATGAGTCGTGCCTTATATCTCACGACCTCTCCATGTTCATTTATTTTCCTCATAAAGACCCATTTGTGTCCAACTGGTTTCACATCATATGGTGTTCGGATTATAGGACCAAAAAAACCTCTTTGCTTTAATGAATTCAACTACATGTTTATGGCTTATTTCCACTTAAGCCAAACTGATCTTTGCATGCATTCATATATAGACGTGGATTCATGATCCTCATTATCCATCAGTTCAAGTGCTACCTTATATGAAAATATATCATTGATGTCGACATCTTTTCTATTCCATTTCATTCCAGACAAGACATAGTTTATTGAGATCTCATTATTATCTAGACTGTCAGTACCATGAAGCAAGGCGTCCTGAGCATCATTGGTTGGTACGACTGAACCATCAACCATGGTTTGTACGTCCGGACCGTGGTCGGTACGTCCGGACCGTGGTCGGTACGTCCGGACCATCGACCACGCCTAAGGACGTCTGGTCGGGTTCAACCGTACCTCGGGTAAGGTCAGCCATTTCCTTGTCAAGGGTTCCGACCTCGGTTGCACCTTTCTTTTTCTGAGGTTGCTTATCTTTGGAACCAATTGGTATACCACGTTTGAGACGTGCCATATATTCAGTAGCCACTTGACTGTGTCCCTTTTGGACATCTATTTTGATTGGTGCATTAGCAGCTGGTATATGTGACTTAGTCACTCTGTTCGGGTCAGCAAAGAAATCTGGCAATTGATTAGCTAGCTTTTGTAAGTATATTATTTTCTGGACCTCAAGATCACACACTTGAGTCCGAGGATCTTGCCATGTTAAGGATGTTTGATTCCATGAAATTTCTTTTACCAGCTTTTGATCTCCTCCTAATGTTGGAAGTTCGGATTCATTGAAATGAAAATCCGCATACCTAACCTTAAATAAATTACCCATAGTTGGCTCAAGGTATTTTATAATTGTGTATCCACATCCTCCTTTGAGATCCCATCTTTGTTCTCTGTGGTGGAGCAATTGGAACATAAACAAAACAACCAAATGTTTTGAGATGGGAGATGTCTGGCTCTCGACCCGTTAGTAATTGTGATGGGGAATAATTGTGTTCACTAGATGGTCTGCTACGTATAAGCTTGGCCGCATGGAGGACCGCATGTACCCATGCTGAAACCGGCAGTCTCGACCTCATGAGTAATGGTCGGGCTATGCACTGTATGCGTTTTATAAATGATTCGGCTAAACCGTTCTGTGTATGTACATGTGCTATGGAGTGTTCCACAGTCACCCCCATGGACATACAGTAATCATTGAACGCTTGAGAAGTGAATTCACCAGCATTATCAAGACGTATAGTCTTCAAAGGAAAATCTCTTGAGAAGTGAATTCATCAGCATTATCAAGACGTATAGTCTTCAAAGGAAAATCTGGAAAATAAGCTCGTAATCAAATTATCTGAGCGAGCAATCTTGCAAATGCCAAGTTACGGGTCAACAGTAGGCACACATGCGACCATCTATAAGGACCATGAAATATCTAAATGTCCCACAATGTGGGTGAATTGGTCCACAAATGTTGCCCTGAATCATTTCTATAAAGTTTATTGATTCATTTGTCACATTAACTAGTGATAGCCTAACGATTAGTTTCCCTTCTGAACAAGATACACACATTAAGTGTTTAGGGATGATTCATTTTTCTGTATGTGTATGGCCTCTGGTGTTTGATATCAGCTTACGCATCATGGTCGAACCGGGATTGCCAAGCTGGTCATGCCATAAAGTGAAATTTTCGATGACTGTTTTATTAAACGTTGCATTGACCTCAATCATACTGACTTTATATATAAGTCATTCAATCATAGAAATGAAAACACCAAATCAAATATTAAAACAAAGAACAAGCAAAGAACAAAAATGTCGAAATCATTCTCCAGTCGACAATTTGAAGTTTCATATTCCATTAGGTCATCTTTTTCATGATCAAAGTCGTTTTCATCATCTTGGATCGTCATATGGGCGTCATGATTCTTACCCTTTGAATTCTCTTGATAGAGGTCTACTAGATGCTTGGGCGTCTTGCAAGTCTTTGCCCAATGATTACTCATACCACACCTATGGCACACTGATTTGGTCGAATGTGGGGGTTTGAATGAATTCCCTCGGCCACGACCTTGTCCTCGGCCAAACGAGTTGCCTCGGAATCGGTCTCGGCTATAGTCTTGACCATATTGGTTTCCTCGCCCGCGGCCAAATGAACTACGACCGCGGCCACACCCATGCCATTTTCCACGACCTCAGCCTTGTTGGCCATTAGATTGGACGTGATTAGCCTCTTTATTGGCTTCAGTGGCTGAGTGTGCTTCAGGTAATGGTGTGGATCCTGGAGGTCTCATCTCACTGTTTCTCATTAGTAACTCATTGTTCTGCTCAGCAAGTAGCAAACAAGAGATCAGATTAACATAAGTCGTGAAGCTTTTCTCACAATATTGTTGTTGTAGCAACACATTGCTTGTATGGAAAGTGGAATAAGTTTTCTCAAGCATATCCTTATCTGTAATGGTCTCTCCACACGGTTTCAATTTTGAAACAATCTTAAACAGTGCTGAATTATATTCGTCCAAGGACTTATAATCCTGGATCCTGAGATTTCTCCAATCGTATAGAGCCTTTGGTAAGATCATCGTTCTTTTGTGATCATATCTGCTTTTCAGCTCTGTCCAAAGGTCTAGTGGATTTTCAATCGTTAGGTATTGGTCTTTAAGACTCTCCACCAAATGATGGCGTACTATTAAGATGGCTCTGTATGGATCTTTTTCATTGACATTATTGTCATCTATGATACTTTCATTGAGCTCTTTAGATTTTAGGATGATCTTGGTATCAAGTGCCCATTGAAGATAATTATCTCCAGAGAGATTTAGGGAAACATATTCTAAATTATTGTTTTTCGACATATGAGATCATATGATTATAGATTTTAGAATTCAGAAGTGTTGATGTTCATACAAGACAATCAGTTCAAACGATTATGCATATCAAACGGTTTCTATATGCAATCAATCCATTCATTATGCAATCAATATAAGCCAAGCAAATATGCAATGATGCCTCTCGGCCAAAACAAGTTTTTATCAACCTAGCATAAGAGTTTCTAAATGTAATTGCAATCAAGACAGTGTTCAATTCGGTTATGAATGATACAATGCCATTCGGCCAGTGTGAGTATGATGCAAGTCTTAACCTCAATTCAAATCAATTATACTAACAACCTAACAGATCATGCAATCTATCAACCTAACAAGTTGTGTGGTCGGATTAATCTAGCAACCTAGATCATGTGGCCGAATCATCTATCAACCTATCGGATCAATGATATCAAACTATCGGACCATGTCTATCAACCTATCGGTCCATGAGGTCGGAGCAATTTTGAACTTATCATCTGGTTTCTATGCTATCAAGCAATCAAGTAATTAATTAATTTCATTAACAATCTTAACAAGTAATTTCTAGGTGATCAAGCAATCAATTTTAATGGATAATCAATCTAGCAACAATCTTAACTTTTCAAAACAATAAGATCAATCAAACAATCAAAGGAATTCAATTTCAAAATTAGGGTTTTGAATTGTGCATGGTATGCGGCTTGCATCTATGCGGTTTAGAGTTTGATTAGGGTTCAAAACATATGTAGATTAACAACCTAACACCCGGTTTCTATGTGATTATATTTAAACAATCAATCAAAAAATCAATGGATGTTATTCCTATATGATCAGGGTTATGTTCGCTATCCTATCCATCAACCTAGCAAGGTTCTAATATCAGATTGTTAAATTAGGTTTAGGGTTTTACCGTACACCTCTAGTCGGGTTGAATGGGCCACCGAGATTGGGAGGATCGCGAGCTGAGCTTGTCGCTATCAGGTGGTGATCTTGGTGCTATCGGGTCGTGGGTTTGGTCACTGTCGGATGGGATTGAGCTTCTTATCGGCTGATTGCTATCGGGACGTCTAGGGTTTATCGATTGTAGAGAGAGAGGGATCGGATCTTCTGATAGCAGGAAGCTTGTCGGATTGTTTCTTGATCACGAGATTAGGATTAGGGTTCTTCGACTCTGAGTTTTTAGGTTTATAATTTTCGGAATTAGCTTATAGAGAGACAGATCGTGCTGATAACGTGTTGTAAAAGTATGGGGGAATATATATATTCTTATTGATAATCGAATATGAGGTTCCCTTTATATAGGGGTTACAAATAGACCGTCATAAGATAAATGAAAAATAACAATCCTAATCCAACAAAGAAAAGGAAAACACAAAACCATAGAGAAAAGGAAAGATCATGGCTGGCTGGTTTAGTCTTGGTCGAACCCGATCCGGTTCTATCCTTGTCGGCTGGTTCAACCCATATGTACCTTATGGTTATTGCATCTACATCAAATGGTTTACAACATGACCACACATGTGCTCCAAACTCAAAATAAAAACTCGGATAGTATTCTATGGAGTGCTCCTAGTCAACCGTTTTATATAGTCCATATAAACATATAATTCTCAGTTCGGTTTACATAGTCTCTATAGAGTCTATGTTTAGTGCTGAAAAAGGATATTAGTTATAGAACGGATAAAATAATTACAATGTGTACAATATACAACAATAACCCACAACAAAAAAATCTAGTCCAAAATACTAAGTTCACATTTTGAAGTACGATTATTTATACTTTGTAGATTTCTCATCGTATTATCAAATGAAATATAAAGAAACTAAAACCAAACGAAGTGTGTGGAACTTCTTCATCATGTCAAAAAATTCATAAAAAATCTAGTTGCCACAGAACGTAATTTTGTTGATGTCGAAACTGGCGTCAGTCGCCACAGAAAGATCGGAGACAAGAAAACGGAGTTGCCGCTGCCGTGGTTAATTCCAGCGTCGCTTCTGGAGATTATTAATTATTGTAGCGGCTGAAAAGAGAAATCATTTTTGCCGTGACTGTGATGCATATGCCGTATTTGTAGTTTTTTTTTAATAGTTGTCGCTGACGCCAGCGTTTATTAAACGAACAGGGGTAATGTTAATGTTCGTGACAACCGTTAACCAATAGTTTCTTTTGTAGTCTTAATCGAATCTTAAAACCGGCAAGCAGAAATTATTAATCACACTTCAACTCATTAGTTTATTAAACAAACTTTATGATTTTTAAGCTAATTGAAAATTGTTAGAACGAATTTTGATGAAATTTATTTTGACAATTTTCAACATGCTTTTTGGTTAAATCTTTAACAAAAAATGTCAGATTTTAAGTGCATTAAAAATGTAGCCGTAAGTACTACTTCCTCCGTTTTATTATAAATGACGTTTTGACATTTTACAGAATATTAAAAAAATTATAATAGATGAATATATCTTTATTTAACGCATGACTAATTAAATAAAAATGATTTAAATAAAAAATCTATTGATTATTCAAAAGGGTGGATGAATTTAATGTACAAAATTGCATTAGAGATGTTGAATGACACTTTTTGAAACAAAAAATAAATCTAAAATGACACTTAATATGAAACAGAAGGAATAAAAAATAATATATTAACACATTAAAATAAAATTTAATTGAATTGAAATATAAAAATCTTAAATGAATAATTTGGTATATTGAAAATAATTTTTAATCGTGTTAAAATGTAAAATATTATTATTTGAATTTTAGAGAAAATTCTCTAAAATATAAACAATATGTTTTAAGTAAAATTTAAAATTCAAGATGTCTTATCTCTTATATATTAATTGAAGATCATTTAAAAAGTTATAATTTAAAGTTTGCACTAATTAAAAAGTAAGTAGTGTTTAAGCCCTTTTAATGCTTACATGGACGAATTTTAAAGAGTTTGGGCATAGCATAGTATAAATATATCTGTCCCTAGCGAAATACGAGTTAACGTAAGGAGCACATATTATGTTACGGTAAGGAAATGATTTCACCTTTTTTTTTTATAAACGTAAGGAACGCATATTATGTTACGTTTTGTAGTTCTTAAAAAATACGATTAGTACTCTCTTTACAATTATCGTCTAAGAAACTACATACATTGAAGATGTATGGTGAAGACGATGATGTAGCAGAGCAGAAGTAGTTCACGAAGTGCGACATAGACTACTACATCAGAGAGATGGATTGTGAGAAGCACGTGTCAAGACCGATGCATTAAAGGAAGATTTAATGAAAAGGCATATTAAAGGAAGACCTTGAGAAGAAGCAATTGATCTATAGAGAAAAGGAAGATTGGCTTATTCGCTGAAGTAAAAGAAATAGAAAGTTTCCATTGGGTAGATAGATTAGATCTAGGATTTCTCTAAAGATATATAAAAGGGAGTCGTGGCACTGTGTTGCCGGTTAACACACAGAGAGAGCTTTTATCAATAGAGAGTTTTGTACGTCCGAAGAAGGAGAAGGAAAGCATCTAGGGGTTAAGGGCTTAGGTGGTTCATAGTCTGTCTTAGGTCTCTGAACGAGTAAGACTAGCAAACAAGTCGAGGTTTATCTTGAGCTTGTTTGATTTATTTCTTTTAAGAAGAACATGTATGACATTTTAAAAGAATAAATATAGTCGTATTTTTTGAAATTGATTAACCATGTATTACTGTGTGTTCTACATCGCATAGCTTGCTTATCTTACATTAACATACATTATATTATGGGATCTCGTATATTATATACTGTATATGTTTTCCTATCATATAAACATAACTATATATGAACGTAGAATAATTAATATACTCTTGCATTTGTTGGTAAAAACTTTTGCATATTTGTTTCCTTGGTGGAATCAATGACGCCAAATCACCAGCTATACGTTCAAGTTTCAACCATGAAGTCGAATTCTTAAGAAATTATATAATGGTTGTGGCTGAAAATGTTAATTTGTATAAAAACATTATACACTGTGGAGACATGGTCGTATAGCCTTCGAAACCGAGTACTAAACGTAAGAACAGCACAAAGTGGTCATATTTGTATGGTCTACGTTTATTGAGAAACCGAAGAAGGTTTACGGTTTTGTATTGTTAATGTTGGTTCTCTGTGGCTCTATCTTTTAATTGAATCGAACCATAATCAATGAAAAAATCGTATCGGTATCGCAAATTAATGTTCTCTTTACCATTATACACACATTTAATAACTGGAAATTAGGTAAGTTTAAATTATGTTTTCCTTATTAAAAGAAAAATTTAAGAACTTATGTTAGTATTAAAGTTATGATTATATATCAAATATATATATATATAACTTTATAAGCAATTCTGTATCAATATATGTAAATTTTGTATTTAACATGCACAAACTTTGGTACCAAAGCATGAATTGATTTTTTTTTTTGTTAGTTAAGAGAAACTACAATAAGTGGCTTTAATATCAGTTAATGCCAATTATTCCAACACGTTAACTTAACACCTAATCATATATAAACGATGTCTAGCACTAATACAATGCCATCATCTTTCAAACAAGCAAATCAGCAAAAAAAAACCGTAGCAGAAATAATATCTATCAATTCAGTTGTCGATTTGAAACCTTTCAAAATCTTGTGGAAGATCAAGGTGAAAGTTATTCGGTTGTAGAAACAATATTCAGCTGCTGGAGGTGAAACCACTGAGATGGTTCTTTGTGATCTCAGGTATGGGCTTATTTACGTGTTGATTTGAATAACAACGGTTAGTCGCTTGTTCATCATAAACTAACAGTTTATTGTGTCTATATGTATAAACAAGGTGATAAAATTCATGCCTCGATGAAAAGGGAATTGGTTGCTCAATTAGATTCTTTCTTAAGACAAGGATATTCGTTGATGTTGATCAATTTTTTAGTGTATCATTCATGTGATTCCTACAGAACTATAAATCATGCTTACAAGATTGCCTTCCTGTCAAAAAAATATTTTCAAAGAGACTAACAATTTCTTTTTCCTTGAAATATTCAAAGTGATTGTCTATCGGGTTTATTGGGCACAATCAGGTTTCTAATTTATAAATATGCTTGGTCTATTTTCCGTGGTCTTAATGTGGTCCATAACTAATCATACTTACTAATTATTAGCCTAACCCAATATGTAATTGTATATTGGGGGTTTTCCATTTTATGTTGTACAATAATATGTGAAAATTTCAGATTTTTATAATTATAATAAGTTAATTTTTGATCATATATAATTTTTTTCATTGATAAGTTGGTAAATGAAGTGAAAAATGTTTTTATTTGTATGAATTAAAATATTCAAATAAATTGACCCCATAAGAAATTAAATAAATTAGATCCACAATCTCAATTACAATTGTTCCGTCTAATGCATAAATGATTATATTATAATCCAAAATTGTATATATATAAAACCAAACCCATCATATATAATTCTTATATTTTTAAAAACCATATGTTTTATATTTTACTTTTACAAACTTACTATATGCAAGCGGATCTTATCCTAGTGATATAAATAAATGAAAAGATAAATTTAATCACATGTTTGGGTTTCGCATCACATCAGGCTTAAATTTGTATATGAGTTCCAGATAAATTATGGACTAACATTTGGTTATCGTTTTGGAAAGTTTTCTACTCATTTTAAGTGAGCTTTTGACTTGCTTTCCATCTGGCTGCAGTTATTCATATTTGTTCTTTTCTGATCCTACAGTAATAATTGGTGAGAAGAAAAGAAAACACATTAGCAGGTACAGTTAGACAGACGTGAGAACGAATGAAAATATAATTCAGTTGGTCAAAAGATTGGGACTTTGGAATCATGCTTTGGTTAGTTGATTATATATCATGATTGCCCAATACCGAAAAGGTCTTTTTTTATTACTATTTTTGCCCATTAACTATCTTTTATACTTTTATATATTAAAGGATGAGCATTTTTAACAAATAACCTTAAAATTGTAAATTGATAACTAAATTGCTATTATCCTTAGGTGTCAGCATAATAGATTTTCTCACATCTAATCTATTAAAACTGAAGTACAAATAGGAAATAACCATTGCTTTTGCTTAATATTTACAAGGAATGCCACTCATATTATCTTTGCATCCAAACATCTAAGAAAAAAATAAATCTAATCTATTAAAACTAAAATACAAATATGAAATAACTCTTGGTTTTAACTAATATTTACAAAAATGTCACTGATATTATCCATTCATCCAAACATCTAAACATTAATTCTTATAAGAAAAAAATAAAATTTGGCTAAGCCTATTAACAATATTTGTCATTGGAATTGAAGACTTCATAAAAAATGTATATGTGTTTTTCAAATTTTTATAATAAAAAGGAATTATACATATGTATAGAATTAAATTAATTTTATTTTTTATTTATATTCATATAATCTACCAACTATATTTGAAATATAAAAAAAATAATGTTAACAATCTAATCTATTAAAACTGAAGTACAAAGAGGAAATAACCACTGCTTTTGCTTAATATTTACAAGGAATGCCACTCATATTATCCTTGCATCCAAACATCTAAGAAAAAAATAAATCTAATCTATTAAAACTAAAATACAAATATGAAATAACTCTTGGTTTTAACTAATATTTACAAAAAATGTCACTGATATTATCCAATCATCCAAACATCTAAACATTAATTCTTATAAGAAAAAAATAAAATTTGGCTAAGCCTATTAACAATATTTGTCATTGGAATTGAAGATTTCATAAAAAAATGTATATGTGTTTTTCAAATTTTTATAATAAAAAGGAATTATACATATATATAGCATTAAATTAATTTTTTTTTTTTATATTCATATAATCTACCAACTATATTTGAAATAGAAAAAATAATAATAATGTTAACAATTTTCGGTTATAATCTGAACTTATTCATTTACAATAACAAAATCATGTAACTTTCCATAACAATTTAATGACTAAAATACATACTAATATTTATTATAAATGGTTATATATACAAAAAAATAAAATGTATTATTTATTTGTATGATATATATCTAATAAGAATAACCTATTTAATTTATAAATTTAAATTTTTTTATCACCATATAATACATATACACAATTAGGTCTTGGACGGATTGAATATCCAGAGTATTTTAGGATATATGGATTCAGATATGTATTCGTTAGATTCGTAAAATTGTTATCCGGATCTGGATATTCAGGGTTAGGATATTCGAACTAAAATCTGAATACACTTAGATATCCCAACCTTTTTTTTTCATTTCAAATAAATCAAAAACTAAATATTAACCATATATTTAGTCTATTTAAAATTATTATTTACAAATACTTAAAATCATTAAAATTTAATAAAATTAAAATTTTAGTTATTTTATATAAAGTATGTATAATATACATAAATAACTATAATTAAATTTTAAATATTTAATATCCGGATCCGGATATCTAAACCTAAAATTTTACTATCCAAATTTATCCGTGGATCAGTTGAATTCGTAAAATCACTAATAAGATCCCTGAATATCCATTTTTCAAAGCAGATGAGATCTTGGATCGGATAATGGATATCGAATATTAAATTCTAGTTATATATACTGTTATATCAAACAAATTGCTTAAAATATTTAACATTCATAAAAATAACACCGCTCGGGCGCGCGGGTCAAAGGCTAATCTAATCTATTAAAACAGAAGTACAAATAGAAAATAACTCTTACTTTTATCTAATATTTACAAGGAATGCCACTGATATTATCCCTGCATACAAACATCTAAACACTAATTCTTAACAAGAAAAAAATAAATTTGGACTAAGCCCATTAACAAATTTTGTCATTATAATTGAAGATTTCATAAAAAAATGTATATGAGTTTTTTTTTTTAATAAAAACAGAATTACTTATATATAACATTAAATTAGTTTTATTTTTTATTCATATTCACATAAGATACCCAACTATATTTGAACTATTAAAAAATAATAATATTATTTTCGATTATACTCTGAACTTACTCATTTATAATAACAAAATCATGTAATTTTCCATAACAATTGGTGTCTAAAATACATACTAATATTTATTATAAATGGTTATATATACAAAAAAAATATAATGTATTTTTCATTTGTACGATATATATAATAAGAATAACTCATGTAATTTATATATGTAAAAATTTTAATCACCATATAATACATATGCACAGTTAGGTCTAGGACGGATCAAATGTCTGAGGTATTTTAGGATATACCAATTCAGATATGCATTCATCGGATTCGTAAAATTGTTATCTAGATCCGGATATTCGGGTTTAAAATATTCTGACTAAATCCAAATACATACGGATATCTGGACCTATTTTTTAGTTAAAAATTAACTATTAGCCATCTATTTAGTCTATTTAAAATTATTATTTAAAAAATTAAAAATCAATAAAATTTGATATCCTAAAAAAATTTTAGTTATTTTATATTAAAGTATATATAATATACATAAAAAACTATAGTTAAATTTTAAATATTTATATTCAGATCCGGATATCCAAACCTAAATTTTACTATCCGAATTTGTACCTAGATCAGTCGAATCAATAAAATCACTATCAAGATCCCCGAATATCTGTTTTTCGAAGCGAATTGGATCTCAGATCGGATAACGAATACCAAATATTAAGTTCCATTCATATATACAGTTATATCAAACAAAATAATTAAAATATTTGACATTTATAAAAATGTCCGCACGGGTCAAATGCTAGTTTCTATTTTAAACTCTTTTCTTACTAAATTATTTACAATATATGCCATTGTATATTCCATTCATTTATATCAGTTATATTTATATTTCTTATCATATAGTCGATACGATAGAAGCCAACTAACGAGTCTGATTGTTAAATTCATTGGTTTGAAAAGTCACTTTAACCAAATCACTTAGTATGAAAAAACATTAACCAATACACTTATTAACTTATACTCGAAAACATTAGGAGCTCCTTCATATTACCAATACTTTTTCATGACCAACTAATATAGAAAAATCACATACAAACCATCGACGGCCTGATAATGAACAAAACAAAGAATTCATATATAAACAAATTTTCGATCTATGTGTTTTGACCTGTAAAGTGATTTGTGATTATTAATTTCTGACAACTTGGAGTAGTGACCAAGTTTATTATATGTATGATTTATGAGACGTTAATGCTCTTCTGATACAACACTTTCTGAAAAAGGTAAGTAGATATTAGAATGATTTCCTTTAATAACATATCAAATATGCAATGTCTTAAATTTTAGCATTTTGACTATTTGAGTTATTAGAGTGATATTCTGTTGTGGCTTATGTTGAACCATGTAATGAATTCAATATATTTTAAGGAAAGTACTTATATGTTCATCCAATAATTTTAACATATTAGTTTTTGAAATATACTGAATTTTTAGGAAAATATTTACAGTCAAAGTAAATATCTTCCACACTAAAACCTAAATAATCATTGGTCAATATATAAATATAGATACTGTGAACAAATCTCCTCATTGCAAGTCAGCTTTACAAATATATCCACTTCCAAATTATTTCTAGAATCACTAATGGTGACTTTTATTAAGAAAAGAATGGGAGAACTTGTCTGTATTCATTCATAATCGATGGTGCCCTTTATATATATGGAGTTACAATAGACCGTCATTAGATAAATGGAAAGATAACATTTCTATATAAGTATGAAAAAGGTAAACCTTATCAAACAAGGAAAAAGAAAGTCTTGGTTGATCCTTATCCACTCATGGTCGATGGAATATTCCTTTTGGTCAGACCTGATTCCTTTTGGTCGGATCCATCTTATCCCTTGGTCGGATCTGGTTCTGTCTAATCCTCATGGTTATTGCATCCACATCAAATGATTCATAACACTCCCCCGTGGATGTTATAACCATATAGAGCTCATAATATGTTTGGTATTTTGCTTCATTAAAACCTAACCAGTAAAACCCTTTTGGGATAAAACCATAGTTAGGAAAAAGAGTACAACCGTATTACTCCCCCTGTTTTGTGCCTCATTGGATGTCCTTCAATCCTATCTTGTATATTAGCTTCTTGACCGTAGAGGTTGGCAATGACTTGGTGAATAGATCGGCTGAGTTCTCACTTGACCGTACTTGCACCACTTGAACTTCTTTGTTGTCTTGTACACCACAATGTGGTCGGATATGTTTGTCTCTTGCCTTGACAAATCATCTTCGAGAATTCTATCTCTTCGTGGTAAGTCACAAACTTGTACTATCATCTTTAGTTGTAAATTGCATCGTCTTTATGGGTAATGATCGAACCTTCTCTTCCATTGGTTAAATCACCATAGACCGTAATACTTTGATTCATCGACGGATTCTCTACATGATTCATGTGTTGTCAATATTTCCGGATGGTTGAATAATATTGCGGCCTTGGTTTGTTTTGTTTGACCTCCACGAGGTTGTAATGTCTCCATGAGTAAATTCATAACATGTTTATGATTTTCTTTTATATGGAACAAATATAAAACATGAAAACCTGTATTAGCAAAAAAAACCAATGAACCCCTCTTTGGGTTGGTTAGTATAAAACAAACTCAAACCTTTCGTTCCTTGCAAATAAATAACGAAATATATATTTATGATTACCATTAGTTCCTTAGAACCTTTCTTTACCTTTCCTCATCATCAACTATATTTTAAATTAAGCATATTGATATGCATGCTGATGGATCATGGTTTTGATCAATATATCCATTTGATATAGATATGGTCGTCTATTTGAATCAATGGTTGTCTATATGGCACTTATGGCCTACGACTTTAGCATTCGTGATCGGGTCTTGTGGTTCAGTGTATACACCACGACCTTCTTACTTATCCATGACTATATTATGTTTCTTTCTTGACCATTATGTGTTTTTGTATGGTCGTATGGTCTGCCATAACTATCTCGACCATTTTCCATACGATCGGCCGTACATAGACCATAAATCTCTTGGTCGTATGGGCTTTGCGCGTATGCATACTTGTGGCCGTATGATCAGCCATGTTTGGTTTTATTGACCATAATTATTTTGGTCACATGGTCGTCTACATAGGTTTCCCTGGCCGTAATCAACTTGGGTATAGGGACCTTGGGTAAAATTGTTACTACGACCGTTTGGTCGACTACGACCATGCTACTATCCTCGACCACGGGCATTATGGCCTGTTATGGTCGGCATTGTGGTCATGGTCGGATTCATGGCCATTTTCATTTTTTTTCCATGACCATCTCATATTATAGACCAACCATATAGTATGTAATCTTATGATCCAAATGTTATGATCATAATATGTCTAAGAATCAATCGATAACTTATACCATTTGGAACCAATCAACTTTTCTTTAAGTTGGTTTAACACAAGGAATTTTTTTTACATGAATATATGGACTGTTTTGGATTGTTCTTATAGAACTCATTTACTTAGTATTATTCAGTCCATAAACATCTAAGGAACAAAGCTTTTCTTTGAGAATTTCTTTTCTCATCTTTATGGTACCTTTATTATCTTTATCCAATGATTAATATACTGCTTACTACATCATCATTTCTTTCCGGACATTATCAATTTCGAATTGTAGTAGCATCCACCACATAGGAGTATATCTCCTTATAATTTGTTCATTGGTCTCTGTGAGTATCCTTATGTAATCAAGCCATTCTTTAAATGATTTTAAGTAGGAATATGAATACCTTAGATCATATGGTCATATCCTATATCTCACGCTTTATTTTCCCTCACAAGACTCATTTGTTCACTGGTTTATCAGATGACGTTATATGGCCAATACGTCCATCTCTTATATATAAAATTCTTTAAATATTTCTTTAAACCCCACATTTTTTTTAACCTTATATGTATGAGTACTCACACGTGGGTTTATGATCTTCGATTTATATTTTATATTCAAGTGCTACCTTGTTTGCGCTTTCTTATATGTAAATATATCATTGGTATTGATACCCTTTCTGCGTTCCATTGTATTCCAGACATAACATAATTAATTGCAATCTTATGACCTTTAATACCATGGTGTTTGGCGTCCCAAATCACCTTAAGTAACATGGATTTTGGTGTCCCAAATTCCATTGTATGGTATCTTATATTTTGTGGTCGACCATTTTCTATGTCTGGGATGGTTTCCTTTATGACCTCGGGAATTTATCATTTTATGCACCTTTTTCTTTCCTTCCGAGGTTCCTTTATCTTATGGAACATATTGGTCTATCTTTATATAGACTATGTAGCAATTTGATTGTGTCTCTTCTAGGACAACAAATTCATTGGTGCAAGCTGGTATGACTTTTCGGGTCAATGTGTTTGGCATCTAGTTCTGCTAGCTTTTATATCATTTGGACGTCTTATATTTACTAGTCCGAGGATATTGCCAAGACAATGATGGTTAATACCATCCTCTTTTTCTCTTTACCAGCTTATAACTTTCTCCCTTTTAATGTTGGATGATCAGATTACTTATCTCTTGTAATCTGTGTTCTTGGCCACTAATTAGATCACCCATGTTTGGCTCAAGACATTTTTAAACTCGTGGGAGAAAGAATTTTTTTCATCCAACATATATTCTCATTCTCAATCCTCTTCTGAGGTTCCATCTTAAGTGGCACATATTTCTGTGGTGGTATATTCAGAGTCTCTTAAGATAGTTTTTGTATATGTCTGGTTTATGACCCTTAATCTGATATGAAAATATCTATGTTCACTTATATGGCCTGATGCATATTAATTTTAAACATATAAATTCATGTGTCTTGAAGCTTTAGGTAGTGGCCTTTGTAATATAAATAATTCGGTCAAGTCTACTATGGTCATGGACCTTGTCACACGTGATTGTTGTATGTTCATGGATCACGGTTTGTCCTCACTCCCCCTCATGGACATACTATAATCACGTGGTGCTTGGGACAATAGAGCCTAATCAGTTTTCCTTGTGGACATGTTACACAATGTGAGATTTTATGGGATAACTCTTTGTGCCTTTTGTAATATTTTCTTTGCATCAAGTTTGGACTTGGATGGCTAATCCAGTCATGCCATAAAGTGTATAATTTCGTGGGTATTCATGATACCATGACTTTTTCCTTTATCATACTGATCCTTGGCATAGTCTAGATTAGAGTATATAGGTATAGTATTTGACCACTTTTCTTATAAGGCTTTTGACAATTTTCTTATAACCTGAAAGGAACTTTAGTTTCTTTTTCCCATTGGTTCAATGTGGAAACCATCCATGCTTAAGTATTTATAATTCAATGGATCTTTTATTGGGTGAATAAATTTGTGCCCCTTTAGGCAATGCCTTTAGCCGTGGTCTATATTAGATTGACTATCCTTTTATTTTCATCAATCAGTAACAGAGAAGTGACAATCATGGAAATGACATTATAGAAATGAATCACAGAAATGTCAAACACCAAAACAAGTTTTAATAAAAACAATCAATGATTACAGATGTCGGATTTATTTATCATCTTTGAGACAATCAGAAGTCTCATATTCTAGTGAATCATCTTTTTCATGATCAAAATGGTTTTCATCATCTTGGACTATCATGTGGGCCTCACGATTCTTTCCCTTCAAATTTTCTTGATATAGATCACATAAGTGTTTGAGAGTCCTGCATGTCTTTGCCCAATGATTACTCATTCCACACCTATGGCACACTGATTTGGTCGGCTGTGAGGGTTTGAAATTATTCCCTCGACCTCGTCCATTTCCTCGACCATACGAGTTATTTTGGACTCTATCTCGGCCATAGTCTCGACCGTATGGGTTTCCTCGACCGCGGCCATAAGAACCTTGACCGCAGCCACGTCCTTGCCATTTTCCACGGCCTCGACCGTGTTGGTTATTAGTATGGACGTGATTTGCCTCTTTATCAGCATTAGTGGCTGCGTGTGCCTCAGGTAATGGTGTGGATCCTGGAGGTCTCATTTCACTGTTTCTCATTAGCAATTTATTGTTCTACTCAGCAAGGAGCAAACAAGAAATAAGATCAGCATAAGTGGTGAAGCCTTTCTCACGATATTGTTGTTGAAGCAACACATTGCTTGTGTAAAACGTGGAAAAGGTTTTCTCAAGCATATCCTTATTCATAATCGTTTCTCCACACAATTTCAATTTTGAAACGAACTTAAACAGTGCAGAATTTTACTCGTCCACAGACTTATAGTCCTGGATCCTTAGGTTCCTCCAATCATAATGAGCCTTTGGTAAGATCACCGTTCTTTGGTGATCATATCTGCTTTTCAGCTCTGTCCAAAGCTCAAGAAGATTTTCAATAGTTAAGTACTGATCCTTGAGACTCTCTGCCAAGTGATGTCTTATTATTAGTATGACTTGGTATCTATCTATTTCATTGACATTATTGTCATCTATTATACTTTCACCGAGTCCTTTAGACTTTAGGATGATCTTGGTATCAAGAGCCCATTGGAGGTAATTATCTCCAGATAGATTAAGGGCCGCATATTACAAGTTATTTATTTTCGACATCTGAATCATATGATCATAGGTTTTAGAATTCAGAATTTTATAAACCTATCATTAGAGTTTCTAAGTTCAATTGCAATCAAGACAATGGTGATTCAATGAACAATAATCGGTTATTAATATGATGAATCGCCATTCGGCCAGTACGAGAATGATGCAATGCAATCTATCAAGCTAATTAGTTATGAAAATTGGTTTATGTTTTAAGACCATGTGGTCGGTTCAATCAAAAAAAATCAATGGTTTCTTTTAACAATCCTAGCAATCAGTTTCTAAGTAATCAATCAATCAAACAAGCAATCAATCCAATTCGATTTTAAAATTAGGGTTTAGAAAAACCGAATTAGGTTTAGGGTTTAAACAATCCTATCAATCTTAATTAAATTTAAAATTAGGGTTTCATTGATTAACAACCTAGCACCAGGTTTCTATGTGATTTGCAATCAGACTACTCAATCAATCAATGAATTCAAACAATAGATTCGTACCCTATGTGATCAGGATGAGGTTCCCTAAACTATCCAGCAACCTAGCAAATTTCTATGAGCGAGTTGAATAAATTAGGGTTATAGGGTTACCGTGAACCTCAGATGAGTTGAATGGACAACGAGTATGTTGTTGCGGGTTGTAGGAAGGATCGCGAGCTGGTCGGAAGTGCAGGGAGCCATCGGGTGGTCAATTGGTGAGTATCGGGTGCTGGATCGTGGTTCGGGTGTATCGGCTGGTGAACGGATGTGTATCGAATACTTATCGGGTGCTGGTGCTGGTTCGGGTGCTTGCTCGTTGCTGTTGTTCCGTGGATCAGCCGGGTAACTTCTATCGGGTACCGGATGTGTATGTCGTGTGTGCCGGCTGGTTCGCGGGTGCGTGTGTACGCGGGTAACCTCTATCACGGATGGTAAGTACTGCATGTGTGTGCACGTACCGGTTGTTCGTCTAGGTTTTCCGATATAGAGAGAGATATTGAATCAATGAGGGATGGTGGTTTCCGGTGACTTTACTTTTTGTTCTTAACGGCTAAGAATTAGGGTTTATGAATTTCAAATATAACTTAGGGTTTATGAGAGACGTATCGTGCTGATAACGTGTTAAGAAAATAATGAGGGAACTTGTCTGTATTCATTCATAATCGATGGTGCCCTTTATATATAGGGAGTTACAATAGACCGTCATTAGATAAATGGAAAGATAACATTCCTAGATAAGCATGAAAAATGTAAACCTTATCAAACAAGGAAAAAGAAAGTCTTGGTTGATCCTTATCCACTCATGGTCGATGGAATATTTCTTTTGGTCGGATCCATCTTATCCCTTGGTCGGATCCATCTTATCCCTTGGTCGGATCTGGTTTGGTCTAATCCTCATGGTTATTGCATCCACATGATTCATAACAGCTTTCAACTCTATGTCCGAAGTAAAACCATTCAAAACAACATGAAAGATAAGGGTGAAAATCATACACCTTTAAAAGCAATATTCTAATGTGAGTTTTCATTAAAGCAATGTTTCATCAGTTATGCCATACATTTCCTATTGAAATCTAAAGTTCTTTATTTTATTTTTTTGTTTTGATGCATGTATACACGGAGATAAGATTCATAATCTGTGAAGAAGAATTTGATTAACCAATTCTACCATTTCCTATCTCAAAGAAAACAAAATCATTCATTAACTTCTAAAAACTGAACCACTCATATTTAAATTCAACAAAATCACTATTGTACAACACAAAATTTTGTCTCTAAGTTTTAAATAAGAATTTCATTTCACGCATAGCGCGGATCACTACCTAATATATATATTAAAATAAAAATAATACAACATTTTATCTATAACACATGTCATTATTTAAATGAATCTCAAAATCATTATATAAATATGTTAGTCCATTAAATTAGTTAATAACGTACAATTAATATTTTTATTCTTTCCTTAAATAAAAATTATGATATTACCTAATGTGATTAAAATATATATATGACACTTGATAATTTCAATAATAAATATTGAATAACAATTTATGTATTCTCCATCATTTATGTTTAGTTTTATATTATTAACATAAAATAAACAATCATATTAATCATATAATAAAAATTTACATTTTTATATATGTTATAATTTGAATTTTTTAAGATGATTATTAATTACTAAAACTGTTAAAGCTCCCAAATTTGTGATCAATAGTTTAATTTTTCTTATAAAAGATATAAACGATCATAAAACCACAAGAGTAAAAAAGAGAAATTGCTAAGAATAACATAAGTTAATTACTGCTTTACAAAAATACAAACTCTCAAAAATATATTAACAGTTGGTTTTACACTTTAATGATTATTGTTTAGGGTTTAGTGTTAAAAGAGTGATGTTGAATTTCTAATTTTTTTATAAATATTTAGAATAATTAATTAAGTCTATATTCATCAAAAAATTAAGATATTTTTGAAAATAGCCATTCATTAAAGGTAAATTTGAAAAATAGTATCAAACTTATGGTAGAAATGAAATTTCTCCAGTAAAATTTTTTATTTAATAGATATTCATAGTTATATATATATAGTAAAGTATATACCATATAAAAATATACACATATTGTAATTTAGAATTTGCATTGAGCAAAAATTGAGAAAATAAAATTTTAATTTCAAAATTTGAAGTAAATTTTTAAGAACGATTATAAATTATTAAAGATATTAAAAGTTCCATATTGAAAATTTTGTTATCATGTATTTACAACTTTTTGTTATAAGAAGATATAGATAATCATAAACATATATGATCAAGAAATATTATTTAATAAATATTCATATTAATAGATATAATATATCTACGTTAATATCATTTAAATTTAGTTATATCCCTAGAAAATATATAAAGTGATTGCTTAGATTTATTTACAATTGTAAATAAATAAGCATGATTACGTTGATGATTTTGCGTCAAGTTAATTATATACGTAATAGTTAATTGTTATTCAATAATTTAACATATATTTTTTGTTAGTTTTATAATATATAAAATAAATAGTAATACATAAAATATTTTTTTATATACAATGTTTATCTCGTGCAAAGCGTGGATCTTAAACTAGTTAAGCAAATAAAGAAGAACAAACTTAAACCCTTTCTCAAAAAGAAAGAAGAAGAATCAAATTACATTCATGCATTTAAAAAAGTGTAAAATTTTGTTTTCCAAAAAAAAATCGCTTTAGTAATTAAACTGTTATTCATTAGCTTTCTCTAATCAATAACGATAATTTCTTGGTAATGACAAGAAGTCATGGTCAGAGGCGAAGCTAGACATTTTTTTATTTGATGTAAAACTATAAACACTATTAAGGTGTCTTATGGAGTTCATCTTTGTATCTTTTCCCCCATTCAAACATATAAAAGTAAGCTATGACATGGGCATGTGAATGAGGTGCATTCGCTTTTGTGAAGGGGCTAAATAGTGGAATCACACATCAAAATTAGAATGTGTTTGTTTTTCCAGCCAATATGGGTTGCAGAGTTGCTGAATGATCTGGTACAGCGCAGATGATGCAGTTTACTACCATCTTACTTAGTCAGATGCCCAAATTGGTATGTTCCAGTATAAGTAAATAGTATGAAAATGTTGGTGTATATATGGTTCTCCCTTGTAAACCTTCGTTATTTGTTGTGATTTAAATGATTTTTTTTTGCCAAAACTAGCATTTTCTTAATACATTTATCTTTGATTTTAAAGAGGTAAATAGACACTTATAACCTTAGGGTTAACTAATCTAGACTTACTACTTAGATTTAAGGGGTAGAGGGGTAGAGTTTTGGAGGGTATGATTTAAAATTTTAATAAAAATATAAATAAATACTTAAAATAAAAATATTTTTTAAAAAATAGTTTCAAAAAGTATTTTGAATTTAAAAAATGTGAAAAAAATCGCAAATTTTTTTGAAAAATTTCAAAAAAATATACAGATTTTCGAATTTGAAAAGGTATAATTCGAAAACTTAAAAAAATATATTTCTTTGTAATAATTATTTATATTTGTAAATCAAAGGCATAAATATCTTTTGCCTCTTTAATGGAATCTCATACATATGTACTTTTAAAAATATCCATTTAAAGAAGGTACACATGTATTTCATCTTCTTAACATCATTAGTCTTGAATCTATAATGAGTTTAAGAATAAACATGAAGATTAGTAAGTATGCTTTTTTTTGGATTCATGGATTATGATGATTAGCGTGATTAAATGAAGATATAAGGTGTTTAGTATTGCATCTATCTATTTTCTTTCTTGTTGAGTGTTTTTAGTGATAATTTAGTATTTATCTCTCTAAACTTGACATTTTAGACATTTCATGTTGGAAGATGTTTGATGAAATATCTGAATCAACTCAACTTTGCTCTAGGTTGAATAACCAAAGGGATTTGATGTTAGTATTGCTAGATATTGAGTAGACTTACTCTTAATGATTGTTTGATTGAATTAAACCAATAGAAATTGATATTTGATGACTGAAAATGACTTAGGATTGGATTCACATTAATCTATAGTACTTTGATCTCTTCCTTTTTTTTTTCCTAAATACTATCTTGCTCTTAGGATTTGATAAAATCCTTTATCAAGGTCAACACCCCAGACATTTAAGGGATTTATATTTATAGTTTATGTATTACACACAAAATTGTGGTGGAAATTAGAGAGAGGAGAGATTTAAGAAAAGAGGTTTTAGTTTCTATTGTAGTTTTAAGGTTTTTAGGGGAGAAAAATTATAACTCCTTAGGGAGATTTGTATTGAAACCCCAGTATTCTATCTATGTATTATATTCAGATTATTGTTCTTACTTTAATTATGTCTGAGTAGTCATCAAATAGATTTAGGATTGAATGATGACAATCATGGATTACCCCAAAAGTAGGATTGCTAAGTTGAGATAATATCTATCAATTGAGTTGTGCTTAATACTTGCATTCTAGAATAGCTAACTAGGATCTCGAAAGTAGGACATGGACGACTACGAGAGTAGGTTATGTGCCAGAATAGACTCCATTGAACTAGGATGTTAGGTGCATGCGAGAGCTAGTCTAATTAGCTTGGTGAACATATAAAATCTTGTTCACACTTTCTTCTGATTTCACCATCGACCGATATCAGGTCTTAGCCGTCGATCGATGGACTTTCCTTTGACTCCCATATGAGAGTTGGAGTTAAAAGGGCCAGAATAGTTAATTTTTGAGTTCTAGAATATTTACATTTTTGTGCTTCCTATTCCCTATAATTCATTAGGCCTGAAACCCTAGATCTAGCATATTTACATTTTCATTAAGTTCAATAACATATTAGTATATTTGCATTATTAACATATTTCATTATTTGCATTATTGTCATATTTTCATATTGCATCTATACCTTTTGATAAGGAATATTTTCTTAAATTGATTACTTGCTACTAATATATATATATATATATATATATATATATATATATATATATATATATATATAATTACCTACCTTAGTCTTTAGAAATAAGAAATCTATTGTGTGACATTGCTCTATGTGGATTTGATCCCTAAATACTACACCTGATCCTCTTGGTAAGAGTATTGTTTTGTGTGTTAGGATTAATGTTTAATTTGACAGATAATTGTTTAGGATATTTATATCCTGCTAGAACAATAAACACACCGTGTCAGTGACCTTCAGTACAGTCTTTTGGACGACCTTCGTGACAGTCGTCTGGGGGATAAAAG
Organism: Moricandia moricandioides; assembly: GCA_905132885.1. Classification (NCBI taxonomy): domain Eukaryota; kingdom Viridiplantae; phylum Streptophyta; class Magnoliopsida; order Brassicales; family Brassicaceae; genus Moricandia; species Moricandia moricandioides. The sequence goes on from CAJHQQ010001351.1 coordinate 84,996, forward strand.
ACCTTTGTGACAGTATTCTCGGGTACATATGACCTTCGTGACAGTCGCATATTATAAGTTTATGTGTTATTCTCTTATATGTTTTATGAACTTATCTTTGTTATGCTTTTTTGTATTATTCTCTTATCTGTTTTATGAATTTATTTCTGTTAAGACTTATTTTTTAATGAACTTTTGTGTTAAGATGTTTTTATGACTTAGGAAATTGTAATTTAAATATTTTTACACCACAAAAGATAAATTTCATGGGAGGATAGGTTACAAACTACTTTATCTGACAAGCTAGTGTTAGTGCACTACCAAACTAGTTTTCTACGAAAGGCTACCTTGGTAGGAGGATAGGTTACAAAAAGTTCCATCATATCCTGATCATGTTACCATATCATAAATAGCATACAAAAGCATCAACTACAAGTACTAATTACACATCATACATAATCACTGTTCATATCTTGTCTGGTTCTCATCATTTTCTTTGTTCTCTTTCTCGTGGGATCTAGGGGTTTCTTGAAATATATCCCACACCATCTTCTCCATGGTAGCCCTCACGTTGTTATCACAAAATATTGGAGGAAATGACATGCCAAGATCATGACATTCGTTGTACTTCAGAGTGTACATGCCACAATCACCAACTCGATACTGAGGTACTTCAGTTGTCACTCTCTCATATGTGAATGGCTTCAGTGTGTATTTGACATGTTCTTCATCAGAGGAATTGCATTCAACAAACAAATAAGGGATCATTATGACAAAAGGCTCCATTACCTCAGCGAGTTTTGCAGGTTTAATATGTTTGACAATGATGTCCCAGATGACTATGTGCTTCTTAGGGATCGAAATCCATATAACAATCCAACGATTGTTCTTGTAGTTCACTGACACATATATATCATCCATCTCCAGTCCCCAAGTCTTCTTAGATTGACAAAATATTGGTACTAGGCCTGCATAAAGATCCCACGTCCCGCCAGAGAGCCTTCTTCCTAAACCGTTGTGATCGGGCTGGGAGCTCTTAAAGATCCTGTAATTTTCCGTCCACATACATGAGAAAGCATGATCAAGAAATCACATTCTCTCACTCCTAAAATATTTTGGATTCTTCTGGTACCGAAGCCTCAGCGAATTCATAAAAGCATCCATATGATGCATATAAAACAATACAATTTAGAGAGATTTCACAATTCCGGAAGACTCACCAGAGACTTACCAGTACGTCTTCTGAGAATTTAAAGTAAATTAGTGTATATAAATTTACCGAGTCAATAATCCATGATAAAGGGGTTTGGAGGATGTGGTACCACAAACTTGGAGAACAAGGTGTTTTTTTGTAAGCAGGTGTTCTATAATAACTGCAAACACAAGAAGTATACCAGTTTTTTTAAGACTAATGCAAGCTTCTGTGGGAAATTAACACTTACGGATCAAGTTTCAGCTAGTCAACGAGTGCCTTCGTCTTTGTTTTGTTAATGGGTGCAAAAGGATCATAGTATGGGCCAACCTTACTGTTTGAAATGATCAATTTGGTTGTGTTGTTTCCCTCAAAATGAGATTGTTGCGAGGCAGCAAGTTTCCTTGCTCGATCACTCTTTCCATGGTCAAGTGCCATAGCAACATCTTTCTTTGTCTGCCTTCTATTTTCTCATGTAGTACATCTGAAATGGTGGGCTCTCTTTTATCCAATAGATTTATGTTGGGGTCAACACTCGGTTCATGAGCTTTCTCCTCTGTCACATATGCTATCAGAAGACTCAGATCTTTCGAGGAACTTGGTTCTGTGGACCTACTCGGTTCTTGATCGTCGTCGTTCTGTCCTGCTTCGCCCCATTTTCACTCTGCAATTTCGATATACAAGATGAAGTCAAACACACATGTTCTGACATAAAAATGGCATTCAAGCACAAATGGTCAAATCAAACCAAATATCCAAGTAACACATGAAAAAAAATTCATAAGATCAAAGCAAACACAAGAAGCAAAGCACACACGTTGTAACATACAAATGGTACATCCAAGAACACACAAGAAACAAAAGGCACATCCAAATTTCAGTTATGTTTCCTAACACTTTGCCAAGTGACTATCTTCTCTGTGATTTTGGGAGAGGTTTCAGTACTAAGCCCGGGTTCATGCCCATGTTTACGTGGACATGAAGTAGTGAGTTGAAGATCATTAGATGCAGTTCTTTTTTTGGTTATTCCCACCTTCTTCTGCACAGCTTCCATTATATTGTTAACTTCAAAAAATAAATGGTGCTTTTGGAAGAGTTGGGTTGAGTTCGGGTCTTGTGTACATTTAGGGCAAGACCTCCGGAGATTGTTGGTTAAGAATTCAAGAGTGTTTTGAGGAGTCCATAAGTGACTTAAGAGTGTGCAAAGATATGGTTTAAGTCCAGGAGGGACTTAGACATCATTTGGAGAGATTTGGCGATGGTACAAAATAGGGTGACCTAGAGTACGAAAGGTACGAAACCGTACAAACCGTATGGAACAAGGTTGACCCAAACATGTTCTGGTTTCACCTTTGGAGAATCTTGGACAAAAGGTCCAAAAATAGGGTGAGGTACGGACATGAGGTCCGTACCATCGACCGTACGGGCGAGAAGTCGTACTACTTTACCCGGATCGACCATAAATGAAAATATGCAAACTTAGGGAGCAAGAGGAGTTCTCTGAGCTTGTGACCGTTGGGAATAGATAAGAGGGGATCTGGGTGTGAGCTGTTGATAGCTCGAAAGGATGTGGTCAAAAGGTGGTTTTACCTTTTGACCATGGACCACACAAGTCTCCATATTGTCCATCCATTTCAAACTTGGGCGGTGTGGACCATTCAAGCTACCCTTCCCATATTGCCTTAGCCAATGAAATACCATCACCAAGATTAGATTGACTAGCCCAAGACTCAATCCTAGGCGTCTATACTTCAAGCAATTATCAGCCCTTAGATTTAGGTTTCTGTTTTTAAAAATTTGTAAAAACTTATAAATACCTTTGCATGAGTTTTGGCAATGCTAAGCATGTAAGGGGGCTTCCCCTCCTTCTTCTTCACGAAACTCAGACTCTCCAGTCTCTCTAATCTCTTAGTCTCTCCATAATCTCCCTAATATAAACTACAAACACTCATCTCTATCTGTCTCTCTAAATCGCCATCAAGCTCTCCCCATTGGGATTTTGTTCACATAAACAATCAGCGAACTCTTCAAGATCTTAAAAGATTTTGCCTATCCACAAGAAGCTTGATCTCCCTAAGGCACTCCCAAACCAATCCCTCATGGCATCAATTAGGTCTTTTAAGCCTTGTTTAATCTTTTCTTTGGTTAGTCCACCAATAGTCGTAGAAGCCTCTGAATGAGCCTCTTTAGAAGCCTCTTTACAAGCCTCTGAAGGAGCCTCAACACCTCTTTACGAGCTTTCTTCTGAGGTCTTCCACTCTCTTCCTTCACAACAGTATATGTCTTCACTGCACTCTCTTTCTTCTTCACATAAACAACATGCGTCATTGGATTGACCCACATGCTAGTACTGGTAACATTCCAGCAATCCATGGTCCACTTCCATTTAGGTTTCACAACATGACTTTAATTATGTTCTCTGCAGCCGTATCCTCTACATCAAAGTCTCATTGTGAAAACATTTCACCAAAATCCTTCTCAACAAAGTTAATCACACTAGTTTGCAGTAAATAAAACATATCAACTTACATATATGACGGATTAACAAAGATGGAAGTAAAAGACTTTGCCGAAGACTTATAGGAAAGACTTCCCAGAAGACTTAACTATAAGTCTTCTGCGTAGTCTTAGGGAGTGACGTTTAAATACATGTCTGTTGATGGCCTCTTTAAAACATTTGCGTCTTTTGCCACACTTGTAAGCCATAAACTCTGTTTGGTATGGGATTCCCATAATTAGCATCTAATTCTGGCAGAGCATATTAGACCCACACCTAGATGACTTTAACAAACCCCATCAACACTGTAAGTATTTGTCAAATATTTTCCCCTCAGAGAGTGTATTAGCACCTTGAATGTCACTATCCCCCATGGATAATTTTCAAACTCTTCTAAATTCTTTACTAGCCTTGCAAGACTAGCCTTTGTAGTGGTTGAGTACTTTCGCCCCTCAATCAATTCAGTGAATATGGCAAGGTATCTGAGGCGCATGCGATCATCATGAGTCCACTCTTGGCATCTCTCACATGTTGCTATTATCTGCTCAGAAGTTGGACCAGCCTCAATCAACTCCCATCTTCTACCAGAAAGAAGCCATCTCCTTCATAACCTCACACCTCGGATTTTACTTGATGTAGTCGTAGTTCAGACCAATGAGGTGTTCAAACTCTATCAGTGAAAACCTCATTGGTTCTAGACCAACGAGGCTCCAAAGCTCATACTTCTTCTTAATGTTAAACTAGAAACTGAGAATATAATGTACTAGCCTTGATGCCCATCCAAAATTCAGCTCATTGAATTTTATGAACACTCCCAACTTTGACTCCTTCAGCTCCTCATATTCGTCATCATGTAGAGCTCTTCTTACTGCAATAAGCAATTTCAAGTCATCTATACAATAGGAAATGCTTTTGACTATAATGTGCTTTTCCACTGATGTATATATTCTCTGCGGGAGTTATGGTAAATCAGTTTTCCGTTATGCAAAACAATCATAAACCAACATCTCAAAGACAAACCACATGTATTATTCTAAATTCCTATACTATAATAGTTGCATGTAAATTTTAGTGAGAAAACTTCTCCGAATACTTTCAGGAAGTTTTCCAGAGTGTAAGACTTACCAAAAAACTTCTAGAAAGTCTTCTACGAAGTCTTACACTCTTGAAGGAAGCCTTCTACAAAGTCTTCGACTCTGGAAGAATTCCAATAAGTCTTCCACTCTGAAAGACTCCAGGAAATCTTTCACTCTATAAGACTTCGAAGAATTCTTCTGAGTAGCCTTTCACAAGAATGAGATGACGCAAACTCCGGAAAAACCTAAATAAATAGAAAAAATGGATGACATACAATCAAAGAAGTTAATGTCACCAACGACACCAGCGGTTACAGATCTGCAAAAATCAACGGGATCAAGACTACAACTTTTAGGATTTAACAGTGGCTAAACGCCTTAAGTCATAAAATTGAACTCGGCAGCAAAGAGAAAGACCTTACCGGCGGGGAGTTCAACAAAAAGCAGTTTCAGATCTGAAAAAAGAAAGCAGATGGTTAGTTTAATCTACTTTAATACTCTTCGGCATGAAGGAGAAACAAGATTCTTCGTAAAAGGAGAGATTATCGGCGGTGAGAGCAAAAAAAGTGAGATTCGACGGAAAAAAGAAAATTTAACTTCGAAATCGCCTTATAGAGAAAGGCACTACGGTTTCGTGCTTTTCTACATACTGTGAGAAAAATGTATTTATATGTCCAGTAAATTATTTGGTTAAGTTTAATGTACAATGATAAAACTAAAAGTTCGGTCCGGTATGGACAACTTTCCTAGAAGTCTTCTCTTGTAAAAAACACGAGAAGACTTCTTAGAAGTTTTACACCTCGTAAATATTATTCATCAGACGACTTCCTAGAAGTCGTCTACACCATAAATAAACCCTAAACTTAATTAACTAACTAAGCACTTCATTAAAATCAAATTCAACTTAAAAGTGTTTAATATACACAAATCTAAATACATATAGGTACAAAAATAATTTTTCAAACAAAAATTTAAGCTTTCCAAACCCTAAAAATACAAAAAATACTACAACATATATTACCAAACCCTAAACCAAAGAATACCATGACTCACTACATTCACTCATCTATTTTTTTAAAAAAAATTAATTTTATTATATCGTTTATAATTACATGATTTCAATTTTTCCTCCTGATTTTTTTAATAAGAGTTATAAATTATTTTTAAGATTTACTATATGAGAATACTTCTAGGAAGTCTTCCAGGCGACTTACCAGGGGTATATTCGTAAAAATAAATTGTGGTTTTTTGTTTGTTCATAGGGGGTTAGTTGTAATTTCACAAGGTTTTTTGGTTACTTTTGCATTTGATTAATGTTTGGGTATACTTTTTCATTTAAAATCAATTTTGAGTCATATTTGGCAAATTATTCTATACATAAATAGACATTTATGAAAGTATTATACAAAATAATTATATGAACTGGTTAGTTAGTAAACCGAAATAGTTAGTTTTGTGGTACTAAATTTTTACATCATTGTAAAATAAGATTTAATTATACCATATTAGTGTATAACCAAACTAAACCAGTTTAAATATCTTTATAATTTTTATAACAATCTTATCTCCGCAATATATAATAACAACATTAAAAAAAATTGAAACTATTATAACAAATATATGATTACAATATCCCAAATCCTAACTATAAGACAAAGGCAATATATTTTATCATGTTATTTTAAATATTTTTGAGAGATTAGTATTGTAAGTTTTGTTATGAACCAGATGATTGTGGATGCAATAACCATTGGATTATATGGATCCGGATATGACCATGGATAGGATCGGACCGACCCGAAAGGAATCTCACTCAGCCAAAAGGAATATTCTATCGATGGATGGATAAGGATAGGCCAAGACTTTTCCTTTTCCTAGTTTGATAAGTTTTACCTTTTCCATGTTTATCTAGGAATGTTATCTTTCTTATCTATTGTAAGCTCCCTATATGTAAAGGGCATGATGTACTAGACATATTCATTCAGAATCAATAATACAGACAAGTTCCCCCATTACTTTCTTAACACGTTATCAGCACGATACGTCTCTAAAACCCTAAGCTAAATACTCAATACCCATAAACCCAAAAGCAGCCGTCAAGAACCCTAACCCTAAAACCCATCGATTCAATCTCACCTAAAGCTTCTCTCATCTTGTTCGATCTCTCTCGGATCATCCGATATACATCCTAGCCGGCACACACAGAGGTTACCCACGATACACAATCATCCGCAGAAGTTTACCCGCGTAAGGACTGCATCCGCGATACACATACCAGTCGGATCTGCGATAGAGGTTACCCGCATAAGAACACCATCCGCGAACAGAAGCTTACCCGCATAGAACCATCCGCGATAGCCGATAGAGGTTAGCTGCACCCGATACACACAGAGGTTACCCGCGTACGTACCAGACGATCCGCGAACACCCGAACCAGAACCAGCACCCGATAGAGGTTCCCAGCAGCCGATCCACAACCAGCTCGTTCCAGCACTCGAACCAGCACCCGATAGCTTCCTGGTCACCCGATCAACCTACGATACATCCTACGAACCGCGACAGCCCTCTCGGTGGTCCGTTCAACCCGTCTAGAACTAAAGGTAAGTCGATCAAACCCTAATTCATAAATTGATCGATAGAACTTTGCTAGGTTGCTGGATAGTTTAGGGAACCTCATCCTGATCATCTAGGGTGCACATCCATTGTTTGAATTCATTGATTGATTGAGTAGTCTGATTGCAAATCACATAGAAACCTGGTGATAGGTTGTTAATCAATGAAACCCAAATTTTAAATTGAATTAAGATTGATAGGATTATTTTAAACCCTAAACCTAAATCGATTTTCTAAAACCTAATTTTAAAATCGGATTTGATTGATTGCTTGATTGCTTGTTTGATTGATTGATCACCTAGAAACTAATTGCTAGGATTGTTAAAAATTCATGATTGTTTTAAATTGAAACCGACCACATGGTCATAAAACTTAAACCAATTAGGTTGCTAGATTAAATCAATCATATAGGTTGATAGATTGCATTGCATAAATCTCATACTGGTCGTATGGCAATGCATCATACATATAACCGGCCATTGTTCATTGAATCACTATTGTCTTGATTGCAATTGAACTTAGAAACCCTAATGATAGGTTTATAAAATCTGAAACTCTAAAACACATAATCATATGGTTTCAGATGTCGAAAATCAATAACTTGGAATATGCAGCCCTTAATCTATCTGGAGATAATTACCTCCAATGGGCGCTTGATACCAAGATCATCTTGAAATCAAAAGAACTCGGTGAAAGTATAATAGATGACAATAATGTCAGTGATAATGATAGATACCGAGCTATACTAATAATAAGGCATCACTTGGCCGAGAGTCTCAAGGACCAGTACTTGACAGTCGAAAATCCTCTCGAACTCTGGACAGAGCTGAAAAGCAGATATGATCACCAAAGATCGGTGATCTTACCTAGAGCTCGTTACGATTGGACACACCTCAGAATCCAAGACTATAAGTCTGTGGATGAGTACAATTCCGCACTGTTTAAGATCGTTTCAAAATTGAAACTGTGTGGAGAAACGATTACGAATAAGGATATGCTTGAGAAAACCTTTTCCACGTTCCACACAAGCAATGTGTTGCTCCAACAACAATATAGAGAAAAGGGCTTTACCACTTATGCTGATCTTATTTCTTGTTTGCTCCTTGCTGAGCAGAACAATGAATTGCTAATGAGAAACAGTGAAATGAGACCTCCATGATCCACACCATTACATGAGGCACACACGGCAACTAATGCTGATAGTGAGACGAACCACGTCCATTCAAACTCACACGGTCGAGGCCGCAGGTGGACAGGACGTGGCCGCAGGTGGACATGACGTGGCCGCGGTCGAGGTAACTACAGCCGTGGTGGTCGAGGCAGTCTGTATGGACGAGATAGTGGCCGAGATAGAGTCCATAATAACTCGTATGGTCGAGGAAATGGACGAGGCTGAGGGAATAATTTCAAACCCTCTCAGCCAACCAAATCAGTGTGTCATATGTGTGGAATGAGTAGTCATTGGGCAAAGACTTGCAGGACTCCCAAACATTTATGTGATTTATATCAAGAAAGTTTAAAGGGAAAGAATCCTGAAGCCCACATGATAGTCCAAGATGATGAAAATGATTTTGATCATGATAAAGATGATTTAATAGAATATGAGACTTCTGATTGTCTCAAAGATGATAAATAAATTCGAAATCTGTAATCCTTGATTATTTTATTAAAACTTGTTTTGGTGTTTGACATTTCTGTGATTCATTTCTATAATGCCATTTCTATGATTGTCATATATGTGTTATTGATTGATAAATGACAACATAAGGATAGTCAATATTATAAAACTATGGAAATAACAAAAGGCATTCACCCAAATGAAAGACCCATTAAGTAATATACTTGAGTAAGAATGATTTCCACATTGAACCAATGGGCAAAGGAAACAAATGTTCCTTTCAAATTAAAGCCTTATAAGAAAGTGGTCAAGACTATACCTATATACTCTGATCTTGACTATGCCAAGGATCAGTATGATGAAGGCAAAAGCCATGGTATCATGAATACCCACGAAATTTTACACTTAATGGTATTGACTGGATTAGCCATCCAAGTCCAAACATGATGCAAAGAAAGAAATTATAAAAGGCACAAAAAGTTATCCCATAAAATCTCACGTTGTGAAACATGTACACAAGGGAAACTCATTAGGCTTTATTGTCCTAAGCATCACGAAATTATAAGTATGTTCATGAGGGGGAGTGAGGACAAATCCCGTGGTCCATGAACACACCACAAATTCGTGTACTATGGTATATAACCATGCTATAAATGGCTTAGAGTTCTCAAACTCGTACATCATCTACGTCAAGCTTAATGCTTAAGGACATCATGAATTTACATGTCTAAGATTAAATATGCATCAGGCCATATAAGTGAGCATAGATATTCTCATCTCAGATCAAGGGTCATAAACTAGACATACCATCTTAAAGAAATCTGAATATACCACCACAAACATATGTGCCACTTAAGATGGAACATCAGATAAGGATTGAGGATGAGAATATATGTTGGATGAAAATTGATCTTTCTCCCACGTGATTTAAAAATATCTTGAGCCAAACATGGGTGATTTAAGTAGTGGCCAAGAACACAGATTACATTGACCTCAGTAATCTGATCATCCAACATTAAAAGGGAGAAATATATAAGCTGGTAAAGAGAGAATGGTATTAACCATCATTGTCTTGGCAAGATCCTCGGACTATTAAATATAAGACGTCCAAATGATATAAAAGCTAGCAGAACTATATGCCAGACACATTGACCCGAAAAATTATACCAGCTTGCACCAAATGAGTTGTTGTCCTAGAAGTGACACAATCAAGTTGCTACAAATTCTATATAAAGATAGACCAATATGTTCCATAAGATAAAGGGACCTCGGAAGGATAAAATGAAATGGTGCATAGAAATGATAAATTCCCGAGGTCATAAAAGGAAACCATTCCCAGACATAGAAAATGGTCGACCACAATATAAGATACCATACAATGGACTTTGGGACGCTAAACTCCATGGTACTTAAGGTGATTTGGGACGCCAAACACCATTATATTAAAGGTCATAAGATTGCAATCAACTATTTTATGTCTGGAACACAATGGAACGCAAAAAAGGGTATCGATACCAATGATATATATAAGAAAGCGCAAACAAGGTAGCACTTGAATATAAAGCGAGGATCATGAACCCACGTGTGAGTACTCATAAATTATGAATCATAAAGATAAGATTATAATGTTAAATAAAACGTGGGGTTCAAAATATTTAAAGAAAGATTTAAAGAATCTATAAAAGAGATGGACGTATTGGCCATAGAACGTCATCCGATAAACCAGTGAATGAGTCATGTGAGATGAAGGAAATCTTGAGATATAGGATATGACCATATGATCTAAGGCATTCATATTCCTATTTAAAAGCATTTAAAGAATGACTTGATTACACAAGGATACTCACAGAGACCAAGGAACAAATTATTAAATGATACTAGCGTTTGATCCGCGCGTCCGCGCGGATGTTATTTTTGTGAATGTCTAATATTTTAAGTAATTTGTTTGATATAATTGTATATATGACTTGAACTTAATATTCAATATCCGTTATCCGATTCGGGATCCCTTCCGCTTCGAAAACGGATATTCAGGGATTATGATAGTGATTTTACAGATTCGATTCATCCAAATACAAATTCGGATAGTAAAATTTTAGGTCTGAATATCCGTCCATATATTAAATATTTAAAATTTAATTATAGTTATTTATTTATATTATATATATTTTTATATAAAATAACTAAAATTTTAATTTTATTAAATTTTAATGATTTTAAGCTTTTTAAATAATAATTTTAAATAGACTAAATAGATGATTAATAGTTAGTTTTTAATTTAAAAAAACAGGTTCAGATATTTGTGTGTATTCGGATTTTAGTCCGAATATCCTAACCCCAAATATCCGGATCCGGATAACAATTTTACGAATCCGACGAATACATATCTGAATCTGTATATCATAGAATACCTTAGATATTCAATACGTCCTAGATCTAACTGTGTATATGTATTATACGGTGATTAATTTTTTAAAATTTATAAATTACAGAAGTTATTCTTATTAGAAATATATCACACAAATGATAATAAATTGTATTTGTTTATATATATACACATTTATAATAAATATTAGTATGTATTTTAATCATTAAATTGTTATGGAAAGTTACATGATTTTTTTATTGTAAATGAATAAATTCAGATTATAATCGAAAATTATTAACATTATAATATATTTTTATAGTTCAAATATAGTTGGTAGCTTATATGAATATGAATAAAAATAAAACTAATTTAATGCTACATATATGTATAATTCTGTTTTTATTATAAAAATTTGGAATACACATATACATTTTTTTATGAAATTTTCAATTCCAATGACAAAAATTATTAATGGGCTTAGCCCATATTTATATTTTTTCTTGTTAAGAATCAATGTTTAGATGTTTGGATGCATGGATAATATCAGTGGCATTTTTGTAAATATTAAGTAAAATCAAGGATTATTTCCTATTTGTACTTCAGTTTTAATAGATTAGATAAGATCTGTACTACTACAATCCAAATGATAATGTCTGGAAAGAAATGATAATGTAGTAAGTAATATATTAATCACTGGATAAAGGTACTAAAGGTACCATAAAGATGAGAAAAGAAATTCTCAAAGAACGGTTTTGTTCCTTAGCCGTCTAAGAACTGATACAACTGCAGCTGCATATGATATTATCAACCAAATGATAATTGGTGAATTAGTTCTATAAGAACCATCAGAATCAGTTCATATATTCATTATAAGAATGAAATTCCTTGTGTTCACAAACCAACTTGAAAGAAAGTTGATTGATTCCAAAACGCTACAAGTTATCGATTGATTCTTAGACAAGTTATGATCATAATATTTGGATCATTAGATCCTAGTCTATATGGTTTGTGGTTGTTCCAAAACTAAGAACATATTGAAAGAAATATGAAATGGTCGTAAAGAATGTTGATTCCATCCATATCGACCATAGCATGCTATAACAGCTGCGGTCGAATGAAAGTATGACCGAACATACATCCATGGTCAAGGGACCTTAATCGAACCAAACGTTTGTATAAAGACCAGTAAGGTCGAGGCTGAATGGAATCACATAATACCGACCATGATGGCCATAAGGGCCATGGTCGAGAGCCGATATTGTCATGTCGACCAAATGGTCGACCATACGGCCATAAAAGGAACATAATTATCCAAGGTCCCTAGAGCCAAGTTAATTTCGGTCAGGGAAACCTATAAGGACAACCATGTGAATAAAGGTCAAGGAAATGGTTGATCATACGACCAAAGAGTTATGGTCGAGGCAAGGTCGATAAAATGGACGACCATATCTATACCCAATGAGTATACTGATCCATCAGCGTGCATGTAAGTATGCTTAATTTAAAATATAGCTGATGATGAAGAAAGGTAATGAAAGGTTCTAAGGAACTAATGGTAATGGTAAACTTATACTTCGTTATTTATTTATTTACAAGAAACGAAAGGTTTAAAGTTTGTTTACACTAACCAAACTAACCAACCCAAAAAAACGGAAAATTGGTTTTGCATATGCAAATTTTGTTTTGATCATAAACAGGTTTTTACCCATGGAGGCAGTATAATCTCATGAAGGTCATGGAAACTAACCAAGGTCGTAGATGACATTTAGCCATCCGAAATTTGGGCATCCATGAGGCAGGTCAGAGAATCAAAGTAATACGGTCGATGGTCCAGCACCGAGGGTCGATAACGACTCAACAAACGGACGAGATGGATCGACATTTATCCATAGAGACAATGCAAGATGATCATAAGGAATGGTATCTTTAGGGATGATACAATATGTGATTGGTCATGTAACGTGCATAAAGATGACTTGCCAAAGGCTATGGACCAGCACATCCGACTATATGGTAAAGAAGGCAAGAACAAAGAAGTGCAAGTACGGTCAAGTGATAAGCACAACCGATTGACTTCAACCAACCTCTACTCTCAGAAGGTGGTACACGAGATAAGAAGACTGAAGAATCGATAGTGATGCATTCATCAGGGGGAGTAATACGGTTGTACTCTTTTTCCTGTCTATGGCTTCCCTTTTACCACATTGGGTTTTGGGTTTACCATAGAGAGGTTTTAACGAGGCAACATACCAAACGTATTATAAGCTCTATATGGTTATAACATCCAAGGGGGAGTGTTATGAACCAGATGATTGTGGATGCAATAACCATTGGATTATATGGAATCGGATCTGACCATGGATAGGATCGGACCGACCCGAAAGGAATCTCACTCAGCCAAAAGGAATATTCTATCGATGGATGGATAAGGATAGGCCAAGACTTTTCCTTTTCTTAGTTTGATAAGGTTTACATTTTCCATGTTTATCTAGGAATGTTATCTTTCTATTTATCTATTGTAAGCTCCCTATATATAAAAGGCATGATGTACTAGACATATTCATTCAGAATCAATAATACAGACAAGTTCCCCCATTACTTTCTTAACAAGTTTTGTGTTATTTGGAATACTAACACAAACATAGTATCCATTATTTTAAATATTTTCTTAATATCTATAGCATGAAAAGATATTTCGAATGAATATTCTTTATTTAATGGGACCTAAATATATTTTAAAGATATTTAGATAACTTTTCAAAAAAAAAAATTAATAAATTAATGAAACCTAAACATATTTTAAAAATATCTTTATCTTTAACATGAAATATTTTAAATATTATCCTCATCTTAGCAGGAAATATTCTTAACTATTTTGTTTTTGAAAATGAAAATAGTAGCACAGTATTTCTAAAAATATTAGTTATTATGAAGCTATATCTAATCCAGATTTTGTTAAAATAATTATGGTTGACATAAGACATTATAATGATACCCTAAATTGTCAAAGTCCCAAACACTATATATACTAACATTATTTCCACTCAAACAAAACATTACAACTTTCTTTTTTTTCCTAATTAACATCACAACTTTCTTTCTGACATATATTATAATTTAAATGCTTCTTCATAAAAGCATAACCCTACGCCAGGTTCTTAAACAGTTGAATTTAAATTATAAGTTAGAATGATTTAATTTATTATATCTTTATTATGTATTTTATACTGATTAGACTATATTCATTGTATTACAAATATGTTTTGTTTTGTAGTGTGCAAAAACAATGATTCGTGCATATCTAATTTGATAACATATATATATATATATATATATATATTAAAAAAATTAGCAAAAAAAACATATAAATATTTCACAATGCTAAATTAAGAAATAATGATTAGTGTACAATTTGTTAGTAACTATTATAAATAATAATAATTTGTACTAAAACTTATTAAATAGTCTTTCACACTGAAAATATATACATACACAAAAGTATGTTGCTAACATTGAGGTTTGTACTAAATAATATAATTTAATCACATATTCACATTATATTTTGGGAAAATTGTTAAAAATGATTCAAAACTTGATTTCAAATGCAAAAGTGTACCCTAAATTCAATCAAATGAAAAAATAACTTAAAAGGCTAGTGAAAATACAATAAACTCGTGAGCAAACAAAAAAACTATATTCAATTTTACCAAAATAACATTTTCGCGTGAGAAGACTTCTATAGAAGACTTCCCTGTAAGTCTCCTACAGAAGACTTCTCTAGAAGTCTTCTTTAAGAAGTCTTCCGTATATCTTCCGTGAGTCGTCCAGTAGTCTTCCGAAAGTCTTCTCTGAGAAGACTTCCATGTACGTATTCTCCGGAAGACTTCTCTAGAAGTCTTCTCAAACAATAAATCCTAAAAATAATTTCTAAAATTCATAAAAAATATTTATATTGAGGAAAAATAGAAATCATGTAACCACAAACATTTGTAAATAATGTAAATTTATATCAACTAAAATTGAATTTTTTTCAGCCTAGATGAATTAATGTAGAATGAGTCATGGTATTCATTGGTTTAGGGTTTAGTAACATATGTGATAATATTGTAGGTAGTTTTAGGCGTAGATTTTGAAATCTATCTTCTTAACTTTTTTTTTTTGAATTTGACGAATATGTGTTAGTGATCCTCTAATAAGATGATTTTTAAACACTTTCTAAGTTTATTTTATGTTTAAGGAAGTGTTTTTTGGTTAGTTAATAGATTCAGGGTTTCTGAAGACTTTCTAGGATGTCTTCTAACATATAATGCAGTAGAAGACTTCAAGGAAGACTTCACGGAAGACTCTACAATTTTACCGCTTGAATTTCAGTGAAAATTCAAATTCCCGCCTAATGGCAAAGTTTTCCGGAAGTCTTCCGGACGTCTTTCGTGAAGTCGTCCAGTAGTTTTCCGAAAGTCTTCTCTGAGAAGACTTCCATGTACGTATTCTCCAGAAGACTTCTCTGGAAGTCTTCTCAAATAATAAATCCTAAAAATAATTATAAAATTCATAAAAAATATTTATATAGAGGAAAAATAGAAATCATGTAACCACAAACATTTGTAGATAATGTAAATTTATATCAACTAAAATTGAATTGTTTTCAACCTAGATGAATTAATGTAGAATGAGTCATGGTATTCATTGGTTTAGGGTTTAGTAACATATGTGATAGTATTGTAGGTAGCTTTAGGCGTAGATTTTGAAATCTATCTTCTTAAAAAAAAATTTGAATTTGAATTTGACGAATATGTGTTAGTGATCC